>CM071719.1:2968503-2997156 GCA_036630335.1 Physaria fendleri | reverse complement strand
GCTGCCTAAAATAAATAACATGACCGTTTTGGTCTTATTCCCGAAGGCTTGTACAACATCCAGACATGGGCAGGATTGCGGTTGTGACAGGAGTGTCGACGATGCATCAGGTGACTCGAACTCGCCTGGTTCCAAACCCAATAGTCTCATGGCTCGATGTGGAGTCTTTTTTTCTTCCTATTTTTTCTTTTAGCGGCATGTCTAACGAAGCTCAATCCTCTTCTCGTTGTTTCACTCTGTTTTTACTAACATTTGCTTCTATAAATTCCCGTATTGTAGCTTGGAGTCGAGAAGATGATGGGATCTTGTGCCTTCTGTTCTTACACTAAGTTTCTCCTGATCCAATGAAGCGTCGGATGATGCCTTCAATCCCAAGATCTAGATAAAGATGATTTCTCTGCTGAAATTTGAAGGGTTTTGACAATCCTAATGGGCCAGGTTTGGGCCTAATTTTTTTGCTCCATGGATCAGTTCTTTTCCCAAGCCCTTTCGCAGCTAAGTTATTTAAGGAGGTCCAGGAGGAAGCTTCTTCATTGGCGAGCATCGAGAGTGTGTGATGATCTGAGTTCATCGATCGGATTCATCATCAAGAACAATTCAAGAGTATGAGTTAGAGATATAGAGAAGTCAGCGTTACTTTTTGTATTTCTTTCTCAGTAATCTCTTTGTTTCTGTTATGTAAGCAAGGCTTACGGTGTTTGTACTCTCCAGTTGATTCTTGAGTTGAGTGGATTGGTGAGCTTGGCTTGCCCCCAGACGTAGCCATCTCGGTGGTGAACTGGGTAACCAAAGTCTCTTGAGTCTTGTTACCTGCAAAACAATCACAAACAGAGTACCTTTGATCACAATTCACAAGTAATCCACAAAGATCCAAGTTTAAAAGCCAACAAAATTCGAGTTTTGATGTTCTTACAGTCGGTGCAAAGCTTACGATTAACTTTAATCTCCGGAATTTTTCGGAATTTATATTTCGGCCACCGCATCAAATTTCTTCCGATGATGCCTCACCAATGTTGGAGAGCAAAGAAAAGAAACGAGAGAATCAAGTGGAAAATGGCTCTTATACTATATTATCGAACATAATTGAGAGAAAGTTTGTTATGAATTCTGTTTTGATTGATTGAAAAATATCTGTTTGTTACTTATATACAACTACAAAATTGGTTAAGTTAAACCGAATTATTAAACAGGAATATCTCAGAATCAAATGTTGCTTCTTCACTTCTTCACTTCACAATAATAACATCCAGAAATCTTTCAGAATATACAATAATCAATAACAATTTTCAGGAAAAGGACAACATTCGCAATAGTGTGATAACTTCTTTTTTTTTATAACAGAGTGTGATAACTAATCAAGAAATGATTGGGAATTTAATTTTTTAAATGTATTTTTTCTAAACATTAGTGGAATAACGTTCAAGAAAGCTTAGACTTTAACTTTAATAGAAGTTGTGTTAGAGAGCAACAACTTAGCTCCCTTCACAAGCTCTTCTTTGATCATGAACAGTACTGCAGCTGCGAAAACACTTTGCACAATCTTTGTGCTCATCCCTTTGTAAAACCCGTAAAGCCCTTCATATCTAATCATTTTCAGAATAGCATCCAGTGTTCCTGTAAATTACAAACCTAGCATTATCACTCTTAACTTTAAATTTTGGGAAATGAGTTTTTGGACTTTACCTTTGTAATGCTGTCTTTTGTCCCCTGTTATAACCTGTTTGGCTTGAAGACGCGACTTTACAACCAAGAGAGGGTAAGTTGTGACTGTAGCCCCGAGTTTCGCCACAGCTCCGAGAAAAAATGTCTTTAAGGAAAATATAAAGAACAATCATTGGAGAGCAAAGGAAAAAACATTAGTCAAAAGATTCAAATGCAATTACTAGAATCTCAACCTCCAATGCGGTTACACTGTCGGTACCCTTCAATGAACGCTTTTTCTTCAGATTCTTTAACATTGTCTCGTATAACATAAATTGCATTGATGGATTACTGACCTGTGGATTAAAATAAACACATGTAGCGATTTAAAAATGACCCTTGAGTAAAGGGAAGCTTGAATATCATTAGCTCGCATACCATGATCAATGTTGGAATTACACCTTTCCAGAAGCCAGTCACTCCGGCTTCATCATAAATATCTTGTATCTAAGACATTGCTCAGAATATATAAGATAAACTATCTTAATGGAGTTTGAAAATTAAGTTTCAATCTCATATTGCAATCAGCTGAAGCCATAGTTTGTCATCAAAATTTGACTGAAAATAATCAATATGAACCCCAGTCAAATTCGTGTTTGTAAAACGTGAAGCTGCATCATACCGTGTTGAAAGTTCCATATGGGCGTGGCTCAACTGCAACCAGGGCTTCAGCATCAGAAGAAGGTGAATTGGAGTCGTTCTTTTGATCTTTCGGTAATTTTTTGTGGGTCTGCATTATATACAAGTATTTAATAAGAATCAGGGGAGAATAGAAAACAGGTACAAGAAAACTCATAGAATCTTTCAAGGATACAAAATATAAATACAGAGAAACTGATTGGACAGCCCAAAGAAGAACTTGTCAGTGATGTATATGAAGCCAATTATACCTGCATGCGTGTAACAATCACCCAAATTGGATTCGTCATAAGAACATTAACTGATCTGCACAGACAAAGAGACAGAAGAAGCAATAGGCAAAAAAAATTACATTAGTGAACTCTGCATGCCACGAAAGTTTACAGTCAAAAGAACCAAACAGATATAACCATAGGACCTGGCAGTAAGACCATTCAACTAGAAGCTCCACTAAACAAGCAACACTATAAGAGCGTAAACTTCCAATGTAAACACTATGAGAAAAGAGTGAACCACTTAAGTGCTCTTTAAGTCAAAACTGATCAAATCAGCTTTAAAAAATATGAATGGAATTGCAAATAATCACAGACCAAAAACTAGTATATACAAAAATCACATAAAGGATTGCTGTTTTACCCAGCTAAAGCAGCCCCAAAAACTAGTATATACAAAAATCACATAAAGGATTGCTGTTTTACCCAGCTAAAGCAGCCACTAAAAGTGAAGCGAACACCCCAACTGATCCATCACCCAAGTTTTTCTTCTTTCGTGCAAGAGCTGCAGATTCAGCTTGATTACGAAACACTTGATAGAAGTAGTAGTACACACCCTGTCTCATCCAAAATATAGGAGCCAGTAAGATGAATCTATACATAACTAAAAGACTATAAAGAGAGGATTTTTACCTGTGAGGCAGCAGTTCCAACGAGAGACGGTGCCAATCCACCATATAATCGTCCCCACCCTTCTTGTTTCACAACCTTCAAATACAAATCAGAGAACAATTCATACAAAAATCTAGACAACAAATAGTCTAAACTAGCCAAATCTAGTCAAATCAAGACTTAATCGGAAAAAAGCATTCTATTTGAACCTGGCACATGTGTTCGATAGTTCCAAGTTTCTTCTTCTCCCTCTTCAGATCCCGCTCAGTCTGTTGGCGCGTATTTACCTACATTTAGCGATTACAAACAAATAGCGTTCGACTTAAACAAGACGAATGAGGATTATCCAGAAGAATTAAGGATAAAAATGACGGCGGAAGAATCGTACAGTTTGAAGAGGATAAGTGAGGATTTGAGCAATAATTCCTCCACCAGCTCCAGCCAATCCATTGATCAAAGCGTCAGACATGATTTCAATCTTTCCCACAACAAAATTATGAGCAAAACAGAAAAAAAAGAAATCGCTAATTGCTTGGGATGAAGAGATCCAGAACACTGATTACCTCCTGCTCAAAAATATAGGACAGGGATTGAAATCGTCAAACAAATTCCGAGGAAACGGAGAAAATCACAAATGCTTAAAAAGCTGGTGTTAACGGCGTCAGTAGGCGGAGGAGCTTCTTGTTCATCCCCAAAGTACTTGCCTAAGTTTTCCCTATCTTTTCTTTCGTTTCAGATATTTTATTCCATTCAAAGAAAGACTCAAGTTGACGTCGATTGAGTGTAGTTGGACTAATTAACTGATATACCCTTGTTACTATTTGAGCGGATATGAAGTGAATTTTTGCTATTTTGAGTCGTTTTAATATTTAATCATAGAGTAAAAATAATTAATTTTTTTTTTTATATATTTAATTAAAAATGAATATTTGATACAATATAAAAACCCAAATTTTTTGACAAAAAAAAAAAAAACCCAAATTTATAATGAAAAAATTAATATTATTAAACAGTTGAAATTAGAAAATATGTATACTAATAATGTATACAAACAAAACAACAATTGAAAAGTTAGTTACAAAATCACAAAAAAAGAAAAACTAGTTATATATAACCTTAAAATAGTTTATAAACCAAATTTTAAATATTACTATCAAAAGGAAGTGTCAGTAGTTTTATCCAACATAAAAAACAACGATAATTCTGAATAGAAATAATGAGATGTTTTTTGTTAATAAAATATTTTGTTGTTGTTTTTGTATTAGTTCTAATTTTAATCATCTAATCTTAATTATTTAGTCAATCCTAAAATTCGATGTAACTGAGATGTTAACCAAACTAATTTCAAAAATCCCCTATATATTATTTGAGAAGCAAAAAGACTTAGGTGTCGTCGTATTTGAGAAGCAAAAAGACTTAGGTGTCGTCGCCATAATCACTCTCACAGACCATATTTACGAATATACCATTACAATTTAATTATTGTAATATTTATTAAATATATCATTATAAATATTATCTTATTAATCTTGAACTATTTAAAAAGATGAATAATTTTAAGTTTTATTAATCTTAAACTAATTAACCCCTCAACTATTATCAGATAGAAATTTAACCCCTTAACTATTTTTATATTAATCTAGCCCCTCAACTATTTTCAGATAAAGATTTAACCCCTTCACTATTTTTATATTAATCTAACCCCCAACTGTAGTTTCGTTATTGAATTTTCCCCTCCGTTATAATACCGTCATATACATATTAATCTATCCCCTCAACGGTGATGTTTGAAATTTTAAAATGTGATGTATAAACTTAACATGTGTGGTATGAACTTAATATGTGCATATCGGTGTTGTAGCAAAGGAAAAATTCAATAACGGAACAATAGTTGAGGGGTTAGATTACTATAAAAATAGTTGAGAGGTTAAATATATATCTAACAATAATTGAGGGGTTATACTAATATAAAAATAGTTGAGAGGTTAAATCTCCATCTGACGATAGTTGAGAGGTTAAATCACTTTTTCTCTTTCAATAATTTTAAACTAATTAAAACGATCAATAGTTTCATGACGATAGTTGAGAGGTTAAATCACTTTTTCTCTTTCAATAATTTTAAACTAATTAAAACGATCAATAGTTTCATGTTTTGGAAAAATATTTTTTAGAATATGTATACCCGCACATGGTGCGGGAAATAACCTAGTAATATGTTATTGTTCTATTGAAACTACTATAAATATAGTTTATCTAAAATCATTCGGAAGCAATTAATTTATCTCTTGTGAACACAACTAGTCATGAAAATGAAACATGTTATTTGTTTCTTATCATTGTTCTTCAACCTTATTACTTTGTCTTCTTTGGCTAACTCAATAATTGTTTCTCATGATGAACGAGCCATCACCATTGATGGACAACGCTGACTCCTAATATAAGGCTTCATTCATTATCCACGAAGCACCGTTGATATGTGGCCTGATCTGATCAACAAAGCCAAAGAAGGTGGCTTAGACACAATTGAGACGTACGGTTTTTGGAACGCACATGAACCAAAACGAAGGGAATACGATTTCTCAGGAAATCTCAATCTTGTTCGCTTCATCAAAACCATCCAAACTGCTGGCCTCTACGCAGTTCTTTGCATTGGACCTTATGCTTGTGCAGAATGGAACAATGGAGGTTTTCCGGTTTGGCTTCACAATATGCCAACACACGACTTTCAGAACAGTTAACCCTAATTTCATGAACGAAATACAAAATTTCACTACAAAGATCGTAGAGATCATGAAGGAAGAGAAGCTTTTTGCGTCACAAGACGGTCCAATCATCCTATCTCAGATCGAAAACGAATACGGGAACATAATGTCATCGTATAAATAAGAGGGCAAGGCCTATATTGATTGGTCTGCCAAAATGGCTATCTCTCTAGACATCGGTTTTCCATGGCTTATGTGCCAACAACGCAATGCTCTTGAGCCTATGATCGAGACATGCAATGGATTCTACTATGACAACTATAACCCGAACAGCCCAAAGATGTGGATAGAGAATTGGACCGGCTGTTTTAAGACTTGGGGAGGCAAACATCCTTATAGAACCGCTGAGGATCTTGTTTATGCAGTTGCTAGATTTTACCAATCCGGAGGAACTTTCCAAAATTACTACATGTGTCATGGTGGTACCAACTTTGGAAGAGTCGCCGGTGGTCCGTACATCACCATTTCATATGATTATGATGCTCCACTAGATGAATACTGTAACTTAAACCAACCAAAATGGGGTCACTTGAAACAACTACACATGCTGTTAAAATCCATGGAAAGATCACTCACTTACGGAAATATTTCAAGCATTGATCTTGGAAACTCCATCAAGGCAACGATTTATAAAATAAACGAGGGATCGAGCTGTTTCATTAGTAAGGTGAACAAAAATGCAGTTTCTGTAGTTAAATTCCAAGGGAAAAACTACCACATACCAGCTTGATCCGTGAGTGTTCTTCCTGACTGCGATAAAGAGGCTTACAACACTGCAAAAGTGAACACTCAAACATCAATCATGATCGAAGACTCTAGTAAGCTAGAGATGCTGTAATGGATTTGGAGACCCGAATCTGCTCGAAAGACCATTTTTAAAGGGAAAAGAGATGTTATTGCCAAGGGCCTTGTAGACCAAAAGGAGGTTACAAATGATGATAGACTATCTTTGGTACATGACTAGGTTTCAACTCAACAAGAAAGATCCACTTTGGACCTACAACATGACACTACGAGTTCACATCAATGCTCATGTTCTTTATGCTTACATCAATGGGAAATATGTTGGCAACCAATACGTTAAGGATGGAAAATATTACTACAAATTTGAGAAGAATGTCAAACTTGTTTGCGGCACTAATCAGATTTCACTCCTTAGTGTTTCCGTTGGACTACAAAATTATGGAGCTTTCTTTGACAAGAGTCCAAATGGGATTAATGGTCTTGTGTCCTTAGTTGGATACAGAGGAGATGAAATGATCGAAAAGAATCTATCAGACCATCAATTGAACTACAAGGTTGGTATGAATGGATACAACAACAAACTTTTCAGCACACAATCCCTTCGTCACCTCAAATGGACAAACAAAAACCTCCTTCGTCACCTCAAATGGACAAACAAAAACCTTCCTACTGGTCGGATGCTGACATTGTACAAAGCAAATTTCATGACTCCTCATGGTAAAGATACAGTGACGGTGGACTTGAATGGTTTGGGAAAAGGTGAGTTGGATCAATGGTCAGAGCATTGGACGTTACTGGCCAAGCATTAACTCTAATGTCGACGGTTGCAAAGACGAATGTGACTACCGTGGAGCGATAAATGCGCTTTTATGTGCGACAAACCAACTCAAAGATGGTACCACGTTCCACGATCATTCTTGAACGCGAACGGAAAAAACACTATCACTCTATTTGAAGAAAACCACGTTCCACGATCATTCTTGAACGCGAACGGAAAAAACACTATCACTCTATTTGAAGAAATGGGCGGTAACCCATCCATGGTGAATTTCAAAACAATCGTGATCGGAAAAGTTTGTGTTAAGGTTAATTAAAACAACAAAGTATATTTATTCTGCCATGATCGACTAATTTCAGCTGTTAAATTTGCAAGCTTTGGAAATCCTATGGGCCGTTGTGGATCATTCGTGGTTGGTACGTGTCAAGGAGATAAGGATGCTTTGAAAACCATGTCTGAAATATGCGTTGGAAAACACAATTGCACCATCAATGTTTCTTCTGACGTCTTTGGCTCTACTTTAAACTGTGAAGATTCACCTAAAAAGCTAGATGTGGAATTGGAGTGTTCTACCTCTAACTAGTGATGAATGTAATTAAATTTTCATTTAGATCAATCACTTGTACACTTCAGCAAAATTTATCCACATACTTTCCACACACACAAAAAAATTTAATTTAGTATTTGAAATTGTGAACCAAAGGAAAAAAAATGGTAACTGAAACCACATACTTGAAAACGTTTTAAGATTTAGGATTAAGATCTACGATTCCTAAAAAATAAAATTAATAATTTGATTTTTTTTCCAGATTTACAAAATATCTTATTATTATTTTATTAAATTTATGATTGTAACAGTGATTGACAAAAAATATCTATATATGAAAATTGTAATGATATTACCGTATAATTCGAAAAGAAATATTGTGAAATATTTCCTAACATGATAACTTAATATATTATAATTATTGGATTTTCTATTTATTATTTTATTATTAGAAAACCAACATTTAAAATAATTTTAAAGATTTTCAAAATATTAGTTTTCTAGTTTTTTTACATTTAAAATATTAAAAATGGATTATTAAAATTAAATTAGATAAATATATTATTTTTCTAATTTTATTTTATAGTGACTAAGATAATAACTCATCATTTTCTATTAAATTAATTAATTAGCAAATAAAACAAAATCGACATTTTAACAGTTATATTCTAATTTAAAAATAATAGTTAGAATTAACAAATCAGTAATTTAGTGCAAATAAAAATATATTTAAAAGATAAATTTCTAGAAATTAGGAATTTAAATTAAATTACTAATTAAGAATATTAGGAATCTAACTTAATTTTAAATTTCTAGAAATTAGGAATTTAAATTAAATTACTAATTAAGAATATTAGGAATCTAACTTAATTTTCCAATTTAAAATGTTATTTCAATTAATAAATTAATATCATAAAAAATATATAAATATATAATTGCTATAAAAAAAAAAAAATCGGAGTATAACTAAAACCTAACATATCAAGCAACATAACCATAGTGACATATGAATAGATCAGAAAACAAAAACAGTGAGGAAGAAAAAAGGTAACTTACATATTAGGCCAGAACCCTCAAATATTCATCTCCGTCCAAAAGAATCCTGATAACCCGTCACAAAAACAAACATTTTTATACGTAGGCCAAGGATCGCGATAAATAAAAGCGTTCGGTTGTCTAATTATCATCATAAATATAAATTAAAAAGATAAAAAGCTATATTTTTGTTATAAAATAGTTTACAAATTCGTAAAAATAATAAGAAAAACATATATTTCCTACTATAAATCAAAATTTTTGAGAACGTAATTTAAAAAAAATACCAAGTCTCTAACGTAATTTTGGAAATTCTATTAAATTAAAATATTAACTTTTTTTGCTTTATATTACTAAACTGTAGAGATGCATTATTAAATTGTTAAGAAATTGTTATGTAATTACCAAGGAATCATTGAGCAATTGTTGCTTTATATTACTAAATTGTAGAGATGTATTGTTAAATTGTTAAGAAATTGTTATGTAATTACCAAGGAATCATTGAGCAATTGTTAAGCAACTTTTAAGGAATTGTTGAACAAATGTCAAGGAATTGTTAAGCAAATGTTAAGCAATTTTTAAACTTATCACCTTTTGTATGAATCAACAATGGAGCAATTATTTAACCAAATATTAACCGTAAACTACAATATATATATACACATAAAAATAATAAATTATATCAATAAACAGATATAATTACTTTCGAATTAGATTAAAAGAGTAAATAGCCAAAGATGTACTTTCATTAGTCAATGACAAATCAAGAACCTCACAATCATATTGTGTAAACAATGTGCATGTTCTTTATTTACATTTGATAATATATACCATAATAGACTCAAATATGTTAAGCTAGAATAAAAATGTACGTATAACTTGGTATAATAATTATGATAAGAATAACATATAATCTTCATTCAATATTCTTACTATATAATTACAATGCATCTTGATGCATTCTATATTTCAGGTGTAATACATTATTTTTATGTAAATGTATATATTTTTTTGATAAAAAATAGAAAGTTGAATCTATGTATAAACAAAGATTTTTTATTAAACGCCACAAATAAATTAATAAATTCAAACTCACGAACGCCGATACTTATATACATATGATATTTACAGAAAAAACAAATACACTTAGAGTTTCTCAAAAAGCACGCACAACAATGGAGTGGAAGCCATCACTTAGAGTTTCTCAAAGACCACTTGGATGCACAACAACGAGATGGTGTTGTTGTACCTTCTGAACCGCCGAACTCGTCAAAGGTTCAGGGAGATTGATATCATTCTTTTAATGAAACAGGGAGTGAAGATAAAGGCGTTGGTGTTGTTGCTTTGGTTGTTTCTGCCACAGCTAGTGTGTCTATGGCTCCTCCTCACTCAGTAGACTCGATATGAGATCTTTCTGTAAAAACTTTCAAGATTTAGACAGATGAGATTCTTAGGGAAACCCACCTAGAACAGATTGACTACATATACTTACTGTTTCTAGATCGAATCTAGACACTCCAACCATATTGTTTTTGACGAGTACTTACTGTTTCTAGATTGACATATACTTATTGTTTCTCGGTATACTCAAGACTAAGTCTTCTTTCTCAAACCAGAAGTCTAACACTAGAATAAATAAATAAAAGTAAACTATTAAAATTATAACAAAATTAAAAATCCAAATACAAAGTTTCTTAAGATATCGAATATACATTATACTCTACAGGATTGACATTTTAATAGTTATATTCTAATTTAAAATTGATAGTTAGAATAACAAATCAGTAATTAGTGCAAATAACAATATATTTAAAAGGTAAATTTCTAGAAATTAGGAATTTAAATTAAATTACTAATTAAGAATATTAGGAATCTAACTTAATTAAATTTCTAGAAATTAGGAATTTAAATTAAATTACTAATTAAGAATATTAGGAATCTAACTTAATTTCCAATTTAAAATGTTATTTCAATTAATAAATTAATATTATAAAAATATATATAAATATATAATTGCTATAAAAAACTATCGGAGTCTAACTAAAACCTAACCTATCAAGCAACACAACCATAGAAAGAAATGAGCAGACCGAAAAAAGAAAAACAGTGAGGAATAAAAAAAGGATCTTACATACTAGGGTAGAACCCCTCAAATGTTCATCCCGTCCAAAAGAATCCTAATAAGTCGTCACAAAAACAAATTTTTTATGTATAGACCAAGGATTGCGATATCTCTGGTGATTTGCTGAGAGAGAGAAAGATGATCGACTCCCTGATGAAGCAAAATGACGAATCTTCAATTTGACTCTAAGCAAAACACAACCTCCGTCTCGTAACACCATTTCCTTTGATTGCCGATATCAAAAGATACCACTAAGAAAATATAATTGGAGAGTACAACGCCATAGTTTAAGAAATTATGGTGTTTTCTTTGATCATTATGCGCCACGAGTAATGATCCGCAGAAAAAATAAAGAAGTTTTATAGGGAGGAAAAATCAGAAAACAAATCTCTAAAAGGAAAGATTTTACATAAAACTTGTGTTTAACTTATATTTTACAAAGCTCACAAATGAGTTTATAGTAGAAATAATCTTATTATAGTATTTGTGAAGTACTATTTTGGATTTGCCGAATTTGTCCTTATGTTTACGGGTACGAATTTGTCCTTATGTTTACGGGTAGTTAGGTCATTTCTTAAAATAAATTGATTTTAGATATTTGACTGATTAATTTTCATATCTATATTTAGAATATTGTTACCATATTTAATAATTAATTTAAAATAAATTAATTTTAGTTATTTAATAGATTAATTTTCATACCTATATTTAAAATTACCATATTTAATAATTAATTTTAAAATAAATTTATTTTAGATATTTAATAGATTAATTAGATTTTCTCCCGTGATATATCGCAGGTTGATTTTGATTTTAATGTTAAATTAAAACTTCTAATATTAAAATAATAATATATTATTTATTATATATATATATATATAAGATTATCTAATATCTATTTTGAAATTAAATATCAAATCTAATAGCAAATTATTTGTATTGTATAATCAACTATTACATCAATATAAAAGATAGATAAAATTATTTGTATTGTATAATCAACTATTACATCAATATAAAAGATAGATATTGATTCTATATTCAAATAAAATATGTTATTACAACAAATTCTATAACGTTATATAATTTTTATTAAATTTTATAATGAAACAATAGTTTATAATTTTCTATTTATTTTTACAATTGTGTATTAGGCCTATAATATTATTATATAATTTAATTTTACAATTTTTCATTTCATTAATAATTTTATTATTCTATTAGTTTACGTTTCAAGTTTTTCAATTTAGTAAATATAATTAACACCGTAATTCTTATAATTACGTTTCAAGTTTTTCAATTTAGTAAATATAATTAACACCGTAATTCTTATAATTTTTTTTTAAAAAAAAAATCAAACATAAATAATCTATCAATATAATCTAAAATTTATAAATTTAATAATAAAATAAAATCAAACATAAATAATCTATCAATATAATCTAAAATTTATAAATTTAATAATAAAATAAAAAACAACGGACAAAATCTAGTTAGAAGATATTTACGAACCATAATAAACACATAAAATAATTCATTTAATGTGGTTATAGATTTATAGGTTCATTCACTTGTAAATTTATCACTATTATTGATTCACGAATCTACCTTCAATTGACTTGAGTTCATTAACCAATAAGAAAAAGGCAGTGAAAGACTAAACTAGTAGTATAAATAAGCTATTAAAACCCTTGACAAAAAAATAAAATAAACAAGCTATTAAAACAAAGAAAAGGGTGGAGATCTACTTTGGGAGACGAGGCGATTGAAGACAGTCATTTTAGGTATCGATTTTATTATCTCCGCCGTAAGTTCTTTCTTTACTTACCGGATCTGAACCAAGAAATTCACCGCACATTGTCTTTTTCTTCTTCTTGAATTAGGTCCATTTGGGTTTGAAATTTAGCTGATTTGGAGTTTTGGAAGAAAAAAAGCTGAACTTTTTTTTTTTTTTTAGCTTCTGCGTTTTCGTCTTTTTTTTTTTTTTTTTTTTTTTTTTTTTTTTTTTTTTGTTACATAGGTCTGGAGAACATGTCACTGTTTGATCGCCTTCGTTAGCTTATTTTGAAACCAAAGACTAATACTTTTTTCCTCCTGTATCTTCAGATAAGGGGATTACAATGCCTCCCAGAAAAAGAAAGAAGGTATTAGCTTAACTTTTGCTTCGACTTTTGAACAGATCAGCGAAATGGTGGTTTGGGACTAGATTTCATTTTTGGATTCTAGTCGTTGTTTCGTTTGTTCTTGGAGTTTTGCATTTGATTCTGAGTAAGAAATAGAAATCAGTCTGATGGGTGTTCTAAAATGCGGCAGATTGGACTGAGACGAGAGGATGCAGCCCGAGATAGGATGAGAGGTATAGGGTTTGATGAGCGTGTGATCAATCAGAGTATCAAGCAATTGCTAGAGGTTGGTTCATTAGTTGTAGGGTTTCCATTTTCCTTGAAACTTTAAAGTGATGCTTTACCTTTCAGGTGTATGGAGGAGAAGAGAATTGGCTATTGATTGAAGATGAGGGCTATCGTCCTCTCTTTGATATTTGTCTTGAAAAGCAAGCGGAAATTAACAAACAATTGGCTGAGGAACAAACCAATCTATTGCTACAGAATCAAAATGAAGAGATGGTTGAGGACCAGAACCAAGTCCAAGCTGAGGAAGAACAACCAAACCAATCGGCTGAGAACCAGAACCTAGTCATAGCTGAGGAAGAACAAGCAAACCAATCAGCTGAGAACCATAACCAAGTCATAGCTGAGGAAGAACAGCCAAACCAATTCCTAGCTGAGGAAGAACAACCAAACCAATCGACTGAGAACCAGAACCTAGTCATTGCTGAGGAAGAACAACCAAACCAATCAGCTGAGAATCAGAACCAAGTCGTAGTTGAGGAAGTACAACCAAACCAATCATGCTGACAATCAGCTGAGAATCAGAACCAAGTCGTAGTTGAGGAAGTACAACCAAACCAATCATGCTGATGCTGATGAACATCAAGAAGAAAAGGTTCTTTGTTTTTCTTTCTTCTCTTTCTCTGCTTGTTTACTGAAGCTCCCCTACCCATAATAGCATTATGTAACTGTTTTCCTAAACCCTTATCACAAATTTTGTTGCTTTCGTTGTTGGAATTGTTTTTTTTTCTTAACATGATCAGAGACTTGACTTACCCATATGCTCTACTTAACTTACAGCATGATCCATCTTTTGTACTCAGGAGCAGGAACAGGAAATGGGTATTAATGATGGAAGAGACCAAGCTGATGAGTTATCCTTCACTAATGAAGCAGTCATGGATCCATCACCATCAACAACATTTCCTTTGGAAGAAGCATTAGCTGGCTATGCAGCAAGTCCTGTTGAAGGTAGTAAAAGTTTTTTAGCCATTGCTATAACAATCTCAACAAATGAAAATGTCGAAAATCATTCTTTAGGTGTCGAGAATCTTCATTGTGGATGGCTAAGCAGCGAGGAGGAGACTGATCCAAAGGAGGATACTGATGGTGATGATGATGATGAGAGGATTCAGCTAACTCCAGAACCTCTCTGTGAAGAGCTTGAAGAGCTTCTTAGGGAAGTACGTGGACAAAATAAAAGGAAGAGATTGACTAGGTGGGACAAGTAAAAGGAGTCTTGAGCTCCCGTGGGTAAAATTCATATAAATATGGTAGGAAGCTAATCATATGGTAGTATATTATATAATGAGAAAGCATTTGAAATGGATGCATCTCTTCTAGTCCCTTTTAGATACTCCTGCAGATCATGGTAACCTCGAATGTATATGTTTTGTGTTATGCTCTAACCCCTTTGTGGTTGATGTTTTGGTATTCTTCATAAATTAAGAAATTATAACACTTTTATCATCACCATCGTAGGGAAGTGAAACAAGTGGTCTAACACTGTTCTATGATGACACACAATTATCTTAGAAATAAATACTTACTAACAAAATATAGTAGAGAGGTTACTTTAATTTAATTATGATTAAGGGGTTAAACATAGATCTGGTAATAACAGAGGGGTTCCATTACCAAGATTTAAGAGCATAAAATTCTACATCATGAGTTGTGACACATACAAGCACCAAAACAGAGAAAAATTCGATTCCAAAACGAAATCAAATAGCTCTAACAGTACGACCTTCCTAAGTCAAATATCCTTGGATATGTTGGGCCTCTGCTTCAAAATGTAACTATAACTAGGATTTGGATGAGGTTTTTTGGGATTAAATTTGGGTCAAGCCCACCAGATGTCTCGGTCCATACAAGAGGGAGTACATTGAAGAAAATGGACGAAGAGTGTCTTGATCCTTTTATGATCGGCATTTTCTGTAATATTGTGACATATTAATATCACTGGCGTGACTCGAATCTCTGACCTATAAGTCAGGGCGAGGTATATTACCAACTGAGCCGCACTTATTCGTAAAAAAAAAAAAAAATAATAAAAAAAAAAGACTATAATTTTGTAATTCCTAGATATATTATATAGACGAGCGGGTGTAGCTCAGTTGGTAATGCACACCCCGCCCTGATTTATAGGTCAGAGGTTCGATGTAATGTAAAGACCTATAGGCCCAAATGTATGTAATTCTCTTAAAAATATAAGACCACTAGGTCCTAAATATAATGTTAAAAAAATATATATATATATATTATATAAAATCGACATAATTATGTCATTGTGATGGAATTTTCATGTTTTGAAATTAAATAAAAAACCATTGATAACGTAACTAATATCTCAAATCAATCGGTTAAAGGCTTTGACAAAAAAAAAAAAAAAAAAAAAAAACAAGGTTTTAAAAAAAAAAAAAAAAAAAAAAAAAAATCGGTTAAAGGATCCATCGAAACTAGGGTTAAATGTGTAAAGACGAGGGTGGAGAGGTTTACATAGAACGTGAAAACACTACTTCACACACATCATCATCAAACTCGTGTGATAATTAAAACTCACAAACAAAAGAAAAACAAGAGAATCTCAAAGGTGAACGTTTTACAAAAGGCTTCTTTTTTTGTTTATTTCTTCATTCATCTCCCTTGTAAGCTTGCAGGAGAACCTCTCTCGCTGCCTGCATCATCTTCCTTTTCGCTTACCTCTAAACAAATCCCATTGTTGATGCCGGCACTGATCTCTGAACTTGCGTTGCTGCTTGTTGCTACGGGAGAAGAACCTGAAACATTCATAGGTCTGCCTCGTGTATGTCCAGATCTCACACTGTACATTGATGATGCTGGAATGTTCGTCATTAGTGGTCTTAGATTGCCTGGAATAGTTCTACGTATATCCTGTTTTCATCATAAGGTTTGATCATCAGTTAAACACACAATTTCCACAACTAATGATCAGAGAAGAGAGAGACAGGTTGGAATAGTACATACCATATGCCTAATTGCCATATCAAGGGATTTCTTGGAGAGTGTTCTTCCAAATCCTGCACTGTCTGGCGAAGAAGACTTTGCAGACAAGTTACCATGAGGAGAACTCTTGTCATCTGATCTAGGAGGAGCCAGTTTCCGCATGTTTACAAGTTACCATGAGGAGAACTCTTGTCATCTGATCTAGGAGGAGCCAGTTTCCGCATGTTTACTACTCTCTCCACCATTTTTGTTCCCATTATCACAGGACTTACATTGTCACTGGCTTTGGAATATCCACGGTTAACTGCAGGAACAGAGCTACCACTAGTGTACATTGGTGCTCTTCCTCTTGATGGTGAACATGATTGTCTTCTCGGTCTTCCTCCTGCAGGACCAACTGGCTCAACTGAACTAGAACGAGAGCTTGGAGCTCCGGGTCTGCCTCTTGTTGCTGAAAGTGGCCTTTCGGGTAATGTTGTCCTTAGATTTGGAGGAGTTTCTAGTGAAAAACCAGGCATATCTGATGGCTTCCATGGCCTCGACCTCACTGTAGGAGAAGCTCCACGACTAGCAGGGTTCTTAGTTGGTGTTGGCATAGGCTTTGCAGGCGCTGGAGAAGATGGCTTGATTTGGGATATGCTTGACTTTGCTGTAGTAGTTGCAGTACTATTAGAAGTAATTGGACGGCGAGTTGGTGTGGATGACCTCGATATGGTTTTAGCCGGAGGAAGTGTGGGTCTTGAAGTTGGTGTTGAAGATCTAGCAGTAGATCTGGACAGAGGTGTGGTGGACCTTGAAGGGCCTGCAGATTTTGTGGTGGTGCTGGATGTAGTTCTAGTTACTGAACTAGTAGATCTAGCAGTTGAAGTAGTCGGCTTAGATGCAGTAGGTGTGAGCCTAGATGATAAGCTTGTTGACCTACTCACAGGTGTGGATTTAGTCGTCCCAGATACTGTTGATCTAGAATTAGCCGAAGAAGGACGAGTAGTTGACGAGACTGTGGTCCGAGAAGTGGGTGTTGAAGGTCTTGAGGATTTTGAGTTTGTTGTCAGTGTTGATGATTTTCCAGTGGGTGTGGCAGGTCTCGATCCAGGTCCTCCAGATGATGAAGGTCTTCGACTTGTTCCACTGGAAGAACTTAATCCAGGAGAAGAAGTTTGTTGTCTAGATGTTATATGGTTCCTTGAAGCAGGCTCTGTTGAGGTATTTGCCAGCTACGACAGACAATTCATAGGTTACCACAATGAAGAAATGATTCTAAATACAGAAAAAAAGTTCAGCTACAAGACAGGACTTTCTCACCCTAGAAGTCAATGTAGCCGGGCGACTCTTTGCATCACCAGTCCGACTCATCATAGTCCTATGTGATTCCATCTCCAGCGATGGAAATAGAGGAGTACCCGGAGGCGTCAGAAGCCTTCAAAGAAATAAGAGAAGTTAGGATGGAAATGCTAAACAGATGATATTATTCAAGAAAGCATGTCTGATTGTCTAAAAGAAATAACAGATACACTAGAACTCTTCCATAACCTTCTTCAACATCATTAAACCAAGAACATGAACACTGACCAAAATTCGCAAATTGGTAAGAAATAGTCACAGTCACAGATACACAAGACCCACACCTCAAAAAAGACTTAGCTATTCCGATTTCAAAATTCTTATCTCACAAGATGTGAAATTGGTTAGCTTGACAAATCAAAAAGAGGTTTAAAAGCTCACCATTCATAGTCATTTTTATCACCCTCAGAATTAAGAAAATCATCAGGAGCAGCAGTCTTCCGTGGTGGAGCACCACTTGAGATATTAAAAAATGGTGAAGTCCCAGGCTTTGAACCTACAGACCAAAACCCATCAATAACAAATCAACCTACTAGACCAAATCAGATACATACTTCCACATACTAAAAAGAAACAAGAATACCTAATGGAGTTTCAAACTCATCAGGGTTGTTGTTGATAAGGAGAGTATCTTGCTCTTTCTCTCGCCGTCTCATCTCAAGAAACAAGGAGAGTTCTTCATCTTTCTCAGCCATCATAGAAGCCCTAAGTTGTTGCCTTTGCCTCTCTGCTGAATCCAGCAACATAGATTCTTTTCCCCTAAAACTTCGATTCATCTCTCACCAAATTTACAGATCAACACACTAAAAACCTAACGTAGCTTCAAATTTACTCTCCCCCACACGACAAGAAAAATGGAAATAATATCCTAATCTAAAATTAATTTAACTGTCTATAAATTTAAAATTAGTCCTAAAATTGAAGAACCGAAAAGGAAAAATTCGAACTTCAGAAGCTTATAAACTTTAAATTGCAACACATTTCACAAATTTTGCTGCTTGAAAGTAAGCAGAAAGGTAAGGAGGGAAGAAAAGAGGGGAAAGTTAACTTCTTTTTTAGAAGGGAGACACGAGTTTTCTCAGAGAAACTGCCATTGTCGAGGAACGGAGCTCAAGACCCAAGCCAACTATGGTTAAGGGGGAAGAAAACCCAGCAGAAGAAATTACCTAACGGGGGAGAGAAAGAGAGAGATTTTGGGAGATCGAGACGAGAGAGGAAAAATTGGGTGTATTTGGTAGAGAGAAGTGAGAAAGTGTGAAGAGTGGCATTGGGTGTAATTATTGAGATAAGAGATCGGTTATATTGGAAACTTTTCATAATTAGAAGAAAAGTTTTTTGGGGGCTTTGGTAATTTTATGAGGCATGTACATTGGGAGATACCATCATGACCAAAAAAAAAAACATTGGGAGATACAGATCAGGTTATTCGTATTTGGGTTTCTTATGTACCTATATTTGTTTGGATATTTTACAAAATTGAATCAATTCAGTTTGGGATTTTTGGTTTTAAAACGGGTTTAAAACTTCAAAGACCAGAAAATAACATAAAAATCTGAAATTCGAAAATCCGAAAAATATCATAAATCTTAAAATATCAAGAAAATCCAAAAAATATACAAATAATTTGAATCATCCAAAAAAATTCAATATCTAAAATCACAAATATATATATATATATATATATATATATATATATATTTTTTTTTGAATTTAAACTATTTGACATATCGTTTTGTCAGATTTACTTTTGATATATATATATATATTATCGCGATGACTTTTTATTGATCATAATAATCTCCTTATATCGAGTCAATTAATACAAATGGATTAATGGAATATATGAATAGATCACAATTGGTAACTTTGGAGGTATGGGTTCCTTAGCTAGGATGTGTGCCGTAAATTTTGTATTCGATTGATCCAATTGAATGAAGCTGCTTGGAAATTTTTCGCATGTTCTAATATCTCTAATCCAGTTGTAATATGAAAATTACTTAACTTTACAGCAATTGGCTTAGGAGTAGATATATTATCCCCTTCAAATTCCAATTGACTTAACCCATTAGCTGAGCAAAATTGTATTGCAAATAACAGCGATTGACATTCAACTTCCAATGCTGATCCTGGCGTGCTCCTCGTGCATGTAAGCCATAGAAGAATCGTCCTTCAGCAGTTGCAGGTGAATCGACCGTCCATACTCTATCATAGTTGCATTTGACTCAATCCATTTTTGGCCTTGTCCACCTCTGAGCCTCATGTCGTCTTAGTGGTCTTAGTGGTGTATGCATTGTATCTCTGTTGAGTACCGCCAAATGTTCCACCCCAATTTCTCGTTCTCGTGTATCCTCTTGAGCCAGTTTTAATGTTGTTAGGCATGGAATTGATCGTCGTTGATGAAAAAAATATTGTTGCTCTTCCATAGTCTCCATAAAATCCATACAACTAATCTCTGGTTGTGACTATGCCCGTAGATGTTGCTTGTGTGAGTATATTATTTATTTTTGATATTTATTTGTTTTTGTTTTTGTTTTTGTTTTTAACACTAGCATTTTATTTATTTATTCGAATCCCGAATTAACGAGTTTATTAAAATACATGGAGTATGAATAAATTATATTATCTAGAATTTCTTCTTGAATTCGTTGATCTTCTCGCCATGAAACATCATAATTGTATTTCGTCCATAAAATCGGTGGTGCTTGACTTTTCATAGGCACATTTTACCGCATTATAGGCGTGCGACTGGCTATTCCGGTTGACTTGTCGTACAAGAGTTTCTCGTCTTCACGCACCGCAACTCCTTCATAATCGTGTTGGCCATCAATTTCCTCTCTAAAATTCTGCGCATCGTCTGCAGATTGAGAATGAGAAGGATGAGAAAATTCATGTTTCTTATGTCCTCATTATCAGCGCCATCATCAAGTGTTTGTGTATCTGGTCGAACTTGCTCCTTCATAAAATCCAGACCAATACGAAAAGATTTGTCAAAAAACACAAAGCAAACCAGTAAATTACCAACCCCTTGTGATAAAAAAAAAAACAGAGATAGCGTGCGTAGTTTACTCCCACTACATCAGTAGAAATCACCAAATGGATTGTGGTGATCCATATGGAAGAATATGATACAATATTTACCGGACCAAAACCAAACTATGCATCACCGAAAAAGAAAATCGCCTTGTAATATGGATTTCTAATTTTTTGCTTGAAAGCAACATCGTGACATTATTGTTGTTGAAATTGCAATTTGGAGTAAATAAGTCATCATATAGCCGAAAAATTGAAAGAAATAACACCATTATAAGTGGATAAGAACTACGAGATATGGTGATCATCCAATAGCTCATGATTAAAACAATATTTAAAAGTTTTTGGTTTCTCATTATTGATCGCCAAAAAAAAAGAGAAAAAACGGTTATAAATTTGTTCATTCCTTTCCTATATTATTTATTTTTGTTATATAATATTTCATCCATATAAATTTTTTTATTTTGTTCATTTATTATTTTTATTTTTATTAAATTCATTATATATTTTGAATTACAAATTAATAAATCTTAATGATAATTATTATTATTTTTAATTTTAACTCCTAAACAAAATACCAATTACATTTAAATATAATTTCATCAATGTAAATGTTTGTTTTGTCATGAGATCAACATAAATGTTATTTGCATTATATATTTATCATAGTACACATTATATATTATTGTGTCATGGGTAGGTACAAGATTGGTCGTCATATGTTTTTTTGGTTAAAAATTCCGGGTCTTTTTCAATTAGCAATCTGAAGCATCGACATAGTGACGGTCGGTCGACGAGACTTCTCCGTTCAATTGCTCCTTCTTCGCCTGGATGGCTCCTCGGTCCCGCTAGCTGTGCTTCTCCCTCGGCTCTCCCCTTGTTGACAGATGGCACATAGTATTGGTTTTATGAAAGTCTCTTTCAGATTAGATATCGGATCCTCCAAGTTCCTCTGGTTTTCCGACCCTTGGAGCAATATATTGAATGGCCTCTTGCTGTATCTCCATGTCGTTGCTTTCATGTTGCATAGACAATAGCGTGACAAATGATTTTCCTGAGGGTGGTTCGAAACAAAATATACTTCAAAGATTCATCATGTGTTTATATGATACTGGCTTGTTTTAGTCAGAAAAGCCGAGTTGAGTCTCAGATGAAATGACTGATTCACTGAACAAAAGTAGATATAATGAAATCTGACTATTTTCAAAAATATATTTATTGCAATACCAATTCATCATCTTTTTGGTATGAAGCTGAACAAGTCATATCCACCACCACCAAGTTCAACGTGATGCAGACGAAGTAAATAAATTTTTGATGCATTCAAAAATCAAACATGGTACATTTAATATGATAAAAACAAAAGAAGGATTCTCCGGTTGACCCAAACAAAAACAAAATCTCCATATAGAATTTTTCACAATTCATCTATATTATATAGACTATATATAGTTTTCTATTAAATTATACTGAAATGATGTTATCATCAAGACAATCTTAGTGTTGCAATTTCCACAACACTATGAATTACGTAATGAAATAACACTCAAATTTTATGGAAACAGGAAATTAACTCAAATTTCAATGAATTATACACTAACTTCAATAACACCCCCCTTACTTAAGAATTTCTCTTATTATTATTCTTTTTCTTCTCTAAGAAATAAAGGAAGATGCATAAATATAATACATAAATTATTTTCGGGGTTTAGATTTTACAATTTTATCTTTTTTTTGTCAAACACAATTTGATCTTTAATTTCTAAAATCTACAAGTCAATCAGTAAACTACAAAATAATATGCAACATAAATACTTAGATGTATTATTCAAAATTTTTTACTATATCATATACTTAGATGATATACATAAGAATTTAAACATTTTAAGAATTATAATCTTTCTTAAAATATATGAATATATATATATATATATTTTTTTTTTTCAACAAAAATTTATAAATCATAAATTTTAAAACTCGAAGTTCATGATTATATGTGTTTTTTTATGTAAAAAATAAAAACTGTATGAGGAAATGGTTTTTAAAGGTTTTTTTTTTGTCAAACGATTTTCAAAGTTTGAAAACAGTTTTTTTACAAGAAAAGAAGAAAAAAAACGAATAGTTAGGATTTAAGAAATGATTATTCAAAAAAACAGAGTCTTTTTATAGCAAAACTCTCTCTCTCCTTCTCCTCAATCTTTCGATCCCCCAAAATCTCAGCGAAGAACAAACAATTTCTGGATTTTCGAAGAAATTTACCCTTTCAATTCTATATTTTTCTCTTTTCTTGGGGGATAATGGGGAAGGAGAAGAAAACAGAGTCATCCAATAACGAAAGCGGTAGTTACAATTACAAAATGTTCAAATGTTTCAACCGTAAATTCAAAATCAACGAAGTCTCCCCCACCGACGACGTCCGTGACGCTTTCTATCAATTCTCCGTCGATATCAGCGGCATTGGAGGAGGAGGAATCGACGGTGATTCAAGTGACGGTGACGAATCATCGGATATTATTGGAGCAGAGCAACTCTGTTGTTTCCTTGATGATCATCAAGGAGAAACAGATCATCGGATATTATTGGAGCAGAGCAACTCTGTTGTTTCCTTGATGATCATCAAGGAGAAACAGGAACCACAGTCACGGAGGCTCAACGGTTAATCGACGAGGTTTTACGACGGCGACACCACGTCAAGCGTAATGGACTTGATCTCAACGATTTCTTTAGTTTCCTCTTTAACGATGATCTCAATCCTCCTATCTCGCCTCATGTGCATCAAGATATGACTGCTCCGTTATCACATTACTTTATATACACAGGACATAATTCTTATCTTACTGGTAATCAACTAAGCAGTGATTGTAGCGAAGTTCCTATAATCAAAGCTTTGCAAAGAGGTGTTCGAGTCATCGAGCTTGATCTTTGGCCTAATTCCACTGGAACTGATATCAATGTCCTTCACGGAAGGTATCATAATCTTCTTCTTTTTATTTAGTGAAAGAGCATTTTAAACAAAACTTGGCTTTGTTGATTCTGCAGAACGCTCACAACGCCTGTACCGCTGATGAAATGCCTGAGATCGATAAAAGATTACGCGTTTTCTAGCTCTCCTTATCCGGTTATCATTACTCTAGAAGATCATCTTACACCTCATCTTCAAGCCAAAGTTGCTGAGGTATAGCATCTCTTGTGAATCTGTTAGTTTGATTTATATATTGTATGAATCTTTTTTGTGCTTTTTTTTTTGTTTCTGTAGATGGCTACACAGATATTTGGGAAGATGTTGTATTACCCTGAATCAGATAGTTTAGAAGAATTTCCTTCTCCAGCTTCACTACTTCATCGCATAATGATTTCAACTAAACCACCTAAAGAGTATCTCGAATCGAGGAACCCGATTGTTAAACACAAAGATAGTAATGTATCTTCATTGTCAGAGGACAAAAGAACAGATGAGGCTCAGACACAAGACAGTATGTTGTCTTACCAAGAGGATGAAGAGGGTAGTGATCAAGAGGATGAAGAGGCTAGGGAAGAACAGAAACCTGCATTATACAAACGATTGATCACGATTCATGCTGGGAAACCAAAGGGAACAGTTAAAGAAGAGATGAAAGTTGTGGTTGATAATGTGAGACGTTTGAGTTTAAGCGAGCAAGAACTTGACAAGACTTGTTCATCCAATGGTCAAGATGTTGTAAGGTATTACTAAATTTGTGTACTATATACTAACCCTTAGGCTCGGATTGCAGCTTGATCTCAATATGTTTATTAGATTTACACAGAGGAATTTGCTTCGGATATACCCAAAAGGGACAAGATTTAACTCCTCAAACTATGAACCACTTATTGGTTGGACTCATGGAGCGCAAATGATTGCATTCAACATGCAGGTAACAAACTTCAAAGCTTTATAAGATGTACAGATACCTTGACTCTTAAGCTACCTTGCATCCTAAGCTACCTCTTGTGCTGGGTAGAGTGTTTAAATAGAATAGACTTGATAATCACTATGTATAACAAATCTAACATTGGGTGATCACAGGGGTATGGGAAGTCTCTGTGGTTGATGCACGGCATGTTTAGAGCCAATGGAGGATGCGGATATGTCAAGAAACCTAACTTCTTGATGAAGAAAGGGTTTCACGACGAAGTTTTTGACCCTAAGAAGAAACTTCCTGTGAAAGAAACGTTAAAGGTAAAAGTGTATATGGGAGATGGATGGCGTTTAGACTTCGGTCACACTCACTTTGACGCATATTCTCCACCTGATTTCTACACTAAGGTAATTAATATCAATTTCACCAGATAAATTGGGTCCTTTTAACATTCTCCAAAAGCATTATAAGAATATGAGCATTGTACGTAGATATTCATAATGGGTGTACCAGCGGATAACGCGAAGAAGAAGACAAAGATAATCGAAGACAATTGGTATCCAATATGGGATGAGGAATTCAGTTTTCCATTAACAGTTCCAGAACTGGCATTGCTTAGGATTGAAGTAAGAGAGTATGATATGTCGGATAAGGATGATTTTGGGGGACAAACATGCTTGCCTGTTGCAGAATTAAGACCCGGGATTCGATCTGTTCCTTTGTATGATAAGAAGGGTGAGAAAATGAAATCAGTGCGGCTTCTTATGCGTTTCATCTTTGAATGATTTGGTTTAGTAGAAATGATCAGTACGATCTGTGAGAAAGAATCAAATTGTACAATGTAGCTTTGAAGATCACATTGATCTTCGCCTTGTTATCCCCAAAAAGAGTTATTACCCCTACCATATTGAAGATAACATGTCTATATTTTTCAGTATGTAAAATCTGATGTAAAATCATCCATTATTGGTTACTAGAAACAATGAGTAGGGACCAAACTGATGTAATATCCATATTTGGTCCTCGTACAATTGCAACTGTTGTATACACATAATCTTACAATTTCGGAAAATATAACGACCACAAAACAAAAGAAATCACAAACAAGAAGAAGAATCAGACAACACAAGAAGAAATGCAAACATCAATCGTAAGAAGAAGAAGAGAGCCAAGGATGTTTAAGTGCTTCAAGAGCTGTTGGACGTCTCAATGGATTGATCTCAAGTAAATACCTTACAAAATCTAAGAACAAATTATCATTCACATGTAATTCATCTTCCAAAGAAGATTCTTCTGCCATTATGTATTCAACCTCATTGCTCTCCTATCACATTAAAACAACAACAACATTGCATCATCACATTCAGGCCTCATGTTTTTTCAGTTATAATCAAGAAAAATTACCTCGTTCAAATGGTACAGATGAAACTCTTTGGTGAAGTATTTATGTGTCTCTTGACCTTTCTCTATCATCTCCATCTCTATGGGACCTAAAACCGCAACAATCCGAGCCAATATCATCGCTACTTCTTCATTTGGAAACAGAACCTGTCGAACACATACAGTGATGTATTCATGTTACTTGTTTCTTCATTTAGATAAGCTTTTAATAGATATCAGACAGTACCTCACCAGAGCAAAGCTCTGCTAATATACACCCGAGAGACCACAAATCGATCTTTTCGTCATATGGAAGCCCGAGAATCACTTCAGGAGCTCTATAGGAACGTGATTGTACATACAAACATAAGTTGTCAGAGCGGAAACAACTGCTTCCAAGATCAATAATTTTTATCTCGCATTTTTTGTAACTCTTTATCAGTATGTTCTCAGGTTTGAGATCACAATGTATGATTCCTAGTCCATGAAGAAACACAAGTGCATCCAAACATTGACGGGTTATAACCTGAGGAAACAAAAATATCAACGGAGATGATAATAACAATAAAAGCCTGTTTTATAGTGATTTTTTCGGGTCAGGGAGAAAAGAACCTGAAGTCTGTTTAAGTTAAAGTAAGGTTCTGCTCCAGATTCTTGGTTGAATTTCTGGAATTCATACAAATTTGCTCGGAGAAGTTCACAGACAATAAACAGATGTTCCTGTTACATAGTCTCAAGACTTAGAACGTGTTCGAGAGAATCCTATATTTATGTCTTTACAAATCTCTTACTTGATGGTAGAAATAATCATAGAGACGCAAAATGTGATGTTCATCAGCAGGATCATGCTTATTCACATGTTTCAAGAGTTTGATCTCGTCTAAACTCTGATCAAAGAAATCTTTGTCGTTCTTGATAATCTTGAGGCAAACATCGAACCCGTAGTGTAGATCTTGCGCTTGAAACACCTTGCTAAATGCAGCTGATCCAATGTATTCGGTAATATAGTATCTTCCTCCAATCACAGTGTTTAGCACAATTGGTAGATCCTTTTTCTCCTCAAATCCTGTCCTGTAATCAAGAAACCAATTACAGATTGATCTATCGAAATACTACATGATGCGAATGATCATACCTGTTTTTCCAGTGAATGATTCTAAGCTCAAATACTTCATACTCATCTTCAAACTCATGAACAAAATCAATATCTTCATCTAGCACATTCACCTGATCATCTTTCTTCAAATCATCATTATCTTTTGTATCATTTTCACAATGAAACCCATCAAACTCAATTTTATCAGTTAGATCAATGTAGTCTTTTGAATCATTCTCCACATCAAAATGCTTATCTAAATAATCGAGACTCGCTTCGGTTTGAGACCCTTGTGGTGATGATTTATCACAGAAACCAACCTCCAATTGGTTGTCTGTTATGAATTTATCCTGAGCAGTTGCAGGAAAGATGAAGAAATCAGATTCTTTAAATGCAGGAGACATGAAGTAGTCATCTTCTTCTTCATCTTCAGTCTCATTGTGTAAGTAATACTCACTCCATTCAGGATATGTACGAGCTGTCCCAAATTGAGACTGTCCATCAGATGATGAACCATTCACAAACCCTCCATTAATGCAAAAAATCAAATTTTTAAACTCAGAAACCATAAAATTCCTATATTTAGCAAATTCCATCTATCTTATTCTTACCGGAAAATGAACAGAAGCCAGAAGTGAAAGAGTCTAAGCTGACAAACTCGTCGTCGGAGGAAGACTTCGAACCTCCGGGATCTTCGGGAGGGGAATCAGAAGGACGAGAACTCGCGGTGATTCTAATCGGCGGTGGAATCGGGAATAGGAACTTCTCAAAATCGAAAGAAGCGAGTTGGTTTTTCTCGTTGATATCGTCTCTTAAAGCAGATTCCGCTTCCGTTAAACCGTGCCGTCGGAGAAACTTAAGCACAGATTCAACATCAACGCCATTGACCAACCACCGTCACGAGAGTTTTCAGAGCAAGCATAAAGAGAAGAGAGATAGAAAAAAGAGAAAAGAGAAAAGAGAAAAGAGAAAGTTGCAATCATGTGATTGAGAATCGAGTAAAAGAACTAAAACCCGTTACTGGAAATTGATGATGATGATCAATCTAAATATCTGATCTTTTTCTTCTTGTTATTAATCTGATTGTTCTCTTGTGTTGGCTCTGTAGGACCAAAGAAGGTATCAATAACTGACATGGTGCGATGTCTTGTCTTACCGGTTTTTTTGATGAAGGCGGAAGGTTTCTTCAGGTTACGGGATTGATATGTTTCAACGTTTTACCATATTGACACGTTACTAATAAAAATATGACACGTGTAATTTATATTTTTTCGACTAATTAAGTTTATATTATAACTAGACATTGACATCCCGTGCAATGCACGGGATCCTGTAATTTAATAAATTAAATAAATATTAAAA
>CM071719.1:2926632-2955285 GCA_036630335.1 Physaria fendleri | reverse complement strand
GCTGCCTAAAATAAATAACATGACCGTTTTGGTCTTATTCCCGAAGGCTTGTACAACATCCAGACATGGGCAGGATTGCGGTTGTGACAGGAGTGTCGACGATGCATCAGGTGACTCGAACTCGCCTGGTTCCAAACCCAATAGTCTCATGGCTCGATGTGGAGTCTTTTTTTCTTCCTATTTTTTCTTTTAGCGGCATGTCTAACGAAGCTCAATCCTCTTCTCGTTGTTTCACTCTGTTTTTACTAACATTTGCTTCTATAAATTCCCGTATTGTAGCTTGGAGTCGAGAAGATGATGGGATCTTGTGCCTTCTGTTCTTACACTAAGTTTCTCCTGATCCAATGAAGCGTCGGATGATGCCTTCAATCCCAAGATCTAGATAAAGATGATTTCTCTGCTGAAATTTGAAGGGTTTTGACAATCCTAATGGGCCAGGTTTGGGCCTAATTTTTTTGCTCCATGGATCAGTTCTTTTCCCAAGCCCTTTCGCAGCTAAGTTATTTAAGGAGGTCCAGGAGGAAGCTTCTTCATTGGCGAGCATCGAGAGTGTGTGATGATCTGAGTTCATCGATCGGATTCATCATCAAGAACAATTCAAGAGTATGAGTTAGAGATATAGAGAAGTCAGCGTTACTTTTTGTATTTCTTTCTCAGTAATCTCTTTGTTTCTGTTATGTAAGCAAGGCTTACGGTGTTTGTACTCTCCAGTTGATTCTTGAGTTGAGTGGATTGGTGAGCTTGGCTTGCCCCCAGACGTAGCCATCTCGGTGGTGAACTGGGTAACCAAAGTCTCTTGAGTCTTGTTACCTGCAAAACAATCACAAACAGAGTACCTTTGATCACAATTCACAAGTAATCCACAAAGATCCAAGTTTAAAAGCCAACAAAATTCGAGTTTTGATGTTCTTACAGTCGGTGCAAAGCTTACGATTAACTTTAATCTCCGGAATTTTTCGGAATTTATATTTCGGCCACCGCATCAAATTTCTTCCGATGATGCCTCACCAATGTTGGAGAGCAAAGAAAAGAAACGAGAGAATCAAGTGGAAAATGGCTCTTATACTATATTATCGAACATAATTGAGAGAAAGTTTGTTATGAATTCTGTTTTGATTGATTGAAAAATATCTGTTTGTTACTTATATACAACTACAAAATTGGTTAAGTTAAACCGAATTATTAAACAGGAATATCTCAGAATCAAATGTTGCTTCTTCACTTCTTCACTTCACAATAATAACATCCAGAAATCTTTCAGAATATACAATAATCAATAACAATTTTCAGGAAAAGGACAACATTCGCAATAGTGTGATAACTTCTTTTTTTTTATAACAGAGTGTGATAACTAATCAAGAAATGATTGGGAATTTAATTTTTTAAATGTATTTTTTCTAAACATTAGTGGAATAACGTTCAAGAAAGCTTAGACTTTAACTTTAATAGAAGTTGTGTTAGAGAGCAACAACTTAGCTCCCTTCACAAGCTCTTCTTTGATCATGAACAGTACTGCAGCTGCGAAAACACTTTGCACAATCTTTGTGCTCATCCCTTTGTAAAACCCGTAAAGCCCTTCATATCTAATCATTTTCAGAATAGCATCCAGTGTTCCTGTAAATTACAAACCTAGCATTATCACTCTTAACTTTAAATTTTGGGAAATGAGTTTTTGGACTTTACCTTTGTAATGCTGTCTTTTGTCCCCTGTTATAACCTGTTTGGCTTGAAGACGCGACTTTACAACCAAGAGAGGGTAAGTTGTGACTGTAGCCCCGAGTTTCGCCACAGCTCCGAGAAAAAATGTCTTTAAGGAAAATATAAAGAACAATCATTGGAGAGCAAAGGAAAAAACATTAGTCAAAAGATTCAAATGCAATTACTAGAATCTCAACCTCCAATGCGGTTACACTGTCGGTACCCTTCAATGAACGCTTTTTCTTCAGATTCTTTAACATTGTCTCGTATAACATAAATTGCATTGATGGATTACTGACCTGTGGATTAAAATAAACACATGTAGCGATTTAAAAATGACCCTTGAGTAAAGGGAAGCTTGAATATCATTAGCTCGCATACCATGATCAATGTTGGAATTACACCTTTCCAGAAGCCAGTCACTCCGGCTTCATCATAAATATCTTGTATCTAAGACATTGCTCAGAATATATAAGATAAACTATCTTAATGGAGTTTGAAAATTAAGTTTCAATCTCATATTGCAATCAGCTGAAGCCATAGTTTGTCATCAAAATTTGACTGAAAATAATCAATATGAACCCCAGTCAAATTCGTGTTTGTAAAACGTGAAGCTGCATCATACCGTGTTGAAAGTTCCATATGGGCGTGGCTCAACTGCAACCAGGGCTTCAGCATCAGAAGAAGGTGAATTGGAGTCGTTCTTTTGATCTTTCGGTAATTTTTTGTGGGTCTGCATTATATACAAGTATTTAATAAGAATCAGGGGAGAATAGAAAACAGGTACAAGAAAACTCATAGAATCTTTCAAGGATACAAAATATAAATACAGAGAAACTGATTGGACAGCCCAAAGAAGAACTTGTCAGTGATGTATATGAAGCCAATTATACCTGCATGCGTGTAACAATCACCCAAATTGGATTCGTCATAAGAACATTAACTGATCTGCACAGACAAAGAGACAGAAGAAGCAATAGGCAAAAAAAATTACATTAGTGAACTCTGCATGCCACGAAAGTTTACAGTCAAAAGAACCAAACAGATATAACCATAGGACCTGGCAGTAAGACCATTCAACTAGAAGCTCCACTAAACAAGCAACACTATAAGAGCGTAAACTTCCAATGTAAACACTATGAGAAAAGAGTGAACCACTTAAGTGCTCTTTAAGTCAAAACTGATCAAATCAGCTTTAAAAAATATGAATGGAATTGCAAATAATCACAGACCAAAAACTAGTATATACAAAAATCACATAAAGGATTGCTGTTTTACCCAGCTAAAGCAGCCCCAAAAACTAGTATATACAAAAATCACATAAAGGATTGCTGTTTTACCCAGCTAAAGCAGCCACTAAAAGTGAAGCGAACACCCCAACTGATCCATCACCCAAGTTTTTCTTCTTTCGTGCAAGAGCTGCAGATTCAGCTTGATTACGAAACACTTGATAGAAGTAGTAGTACACACCCTGTCTCATCCAAAATATAGGAGCCAGTAAGATGAATCTATACATAACTAAAAGACTATAAAGAGAGGATTTTTACCTGTGAGGCAGCAGTTCCAACGAGAGACGGTGCCAATCCACCATATAATCGTCCCCACCCTTCTTGTTTCACAACCTTCAAATACAAATCAGAGAACAATTCATACAAAAATCTAGACAACAAATAGTCTAAACTAGCCAAATCTAGTCAAATCAAGACTTAATCGGAAAAAAGCATTCTATTTGAACCTGGCACATGTGTTCGATAGTTCCAAGTTTCTTCTTCTCCCTCTTCAGATCCCGCTCAGTCTGTTGGCGCGTATTTACCTACATTTAGCGATTACAAACAAATAGCGTTCGACTTAAACAAGACGAATGAGGATTATCCAGAAGAATTAAGGATAAAAATGACGGCGGAAGAATCGTACAGTTTGAAGAGGATAAGTGAGGATTTGAGCAATAATTCCTCCACCAGCTCCAGCCAATCCATTGATCAAAGCGTCAGACATGATTTCAATCTTTCCCACAACAAAATTATGAGCAAAACAGAAAAAAAAGAAATCGCTAATTGCTTGGGATGAAGAGATCCAGAACACTGATTACCTCCTGCTCAAAAATATAGGACAGGGATTGAAATCGTCAAACAAATTCCGAGGAAACGGAGAAAATCACAAATGCTTAAAAAGCTGGTGTTAACGGCGTCAGTAGGCGGAGGAGCTTCTTGTTCATCCCCAAAGTACTTGCCTAAGTTTTCCCTATCTTTTCTTTCGTTTCAGATATTTTATTCCATTCAAAGAAAGACTCAAGTTGACGTCGATTGAGTGTAGTTGGACTAATTAACTGATATACCCTTGTTACTATTTGAGCGGATATGAAGTGAATTTTTGCTATTTTGAGTCGTTTTAATATTTAATCATAGAGTAAAAATAATTAATTTTTTTTTTTATATATTTAATTAAAAATGAATATTTGATACAATATAAAAACCCAAATTTTTTGACAAAAAAAAAAAAAACCCAAATTTATAATGAAAAAATTAATATTATTAAACAGTTGAAATTAGAAAATATGTATACTAATAATGTATACAAACAAAACAACAATTGAAAAGTTAGTTACAAAATCACAAAAAAAGAAAAACTAGTTATATATAACCTTAAAATAGTTTATAAACCAAATTTTAAATATTACTATCAAAAGGAAGTGTCAGTAGTTTTATCCAACATAAAAAACAACGATAATTCTGAATAGAAATAATGAGATGTTTTTTGTTAATAAAATATTTTGTTGTTGTTTTTGTATTAGTTCTAATTTTAATCATCTAATCTTAATTATTTAGTCAATCCTAAAATTCGATGTAACTGAGATGTTAACCAAACTAATTTCAAAAATCCCCTATATATTATTTGAGAAGCAAAAAGACTTAGGTGTCGTCGTATTTGAGAAGCAAAAAGACTTAGGTGTCGTCGCCATAATCACTCTCACAGACCATATTTACGAATATACCATTACAATTTAATTATTGTAATATTTATTAAATATATCATTATAAATATTATCTTATTAATCTTGAACTATTTAAAAAGATGAATAATTTTAAGTTTTATTAATCTTAAACTAATTAACCCCTCAACTATTATCAGATAGAAATTTAACCCCTTAACTATTTTTATATTAATCTAGCCCCTCAACTATTTTCAGATAAAGATTTAACCCCTTCACTATTTTTATATTAATCTAACCCCCAACTGTAGTTTCGTTATTGAATTTTCCCCTCCGTTATAATACCGTCATATACATATTAATCTATCCCCTCAACGGTGATGTTTGAAATTTTAAAATGTGATGTATAAACTTAACATGTGTGGTATGAACTTAATATGTGCATATCGGTGTTGTAGCAAAGGAAAAATTCAATAACGGAACAATAGTTGAGGGGTTAGATTACTATAAAAATAGTTGAGAGGTTAAATATATATCTAACAATAATTGAGGGGTTATACTAATATAAAAATAGTTGAGAGGTTAAATCTCCATCTGACGATAGTTGAGAGGTTAAATCACTTTTTCTCTTTCAATAATTTTAAACTAATTAAAACGATCAATAGTTTCATGACGATAGTTGAGAGGTTAAATCACTTTTTCTCTTTCAATAATTTTAAACTAATTAAAACGATCAATAGTTTCATGTTTTGGAAAAATATTTTTTAGAATATGTATACCCGCACATGGTGCGGGAAATAACCTAGTAATATGTTATTGTTCTATTGAAACTACTATAAATATAGTTTATCTAAAATCATTCGGAAGCAATTAATTTATCTCTTGTGAACACAACTAGTCATGAAAATGAAACATGTTATTTGTTTCTTATCATTGTTCTTCAACCTTATTACTTTGTCTTCTTTGGCTAACTCAATAATTGTTTCTCATGATGAACGAGCCATCACCATTGATGGACAACGCTGACTCCTAATATAAGGCTTCATTCATTATCCACGAAGCACCGTTGATATGTGGCCTGATCTGATCAACAAAGCCAAAGAAGGTGGCTTAGACACAATTGAGACGTACGGTTTTTGGAACGCACATGAACCAAAACGAAGGGAATACGATTTCTCAGGAAATCTCAATCTTGTTCGCTTCATCAAAACCATCCAAACTGCTGGCCTCTACGCAGTTCTTTGCATTGGACCTTATGCTTGTGCAGAATGGAACAATGGAGGTTTTCCGGTTTGGCTTCACAATATGCCAACACACGACTTTCAGAACAGTTAACCCTAATTTCATGAACGAAATACAAAATTTCACTACAAAGATCGTAGAGATCATGAAGGAAGAGAAGCTTTTTGCGTCACAAGACGGTCCAATCATCCTATCTCAGATCGAAAACGAATACGGGAACATAATGTCATCGTATAAATAAGAGGGCAAGGCCTATATTGATTGGTCTGCCAAAATGGCTATCTCTCTAGACATCGGTTTTCCATGGCTTATGTGCCAACAACGCAATGCTCTTGAGCCTATGATCGAGACATGCAATGGATTCTACTATGACAACTATAACCCGAACAGCCCAAAGATGTGGATAGAGAATTGGACCGGCTGTTTTAAGACTTGGGGAGGCAAACATCCTTATAGAACCGCTGAGGATCTTGTTTATGCAGTTGCTAGATTTTACCAATCCGGAGGAACTTTCCAAAATTACTACATGTGTCATGGTGGTACCAACTTTGGAAGAGTCGCCGGTGGTCCGTACATCACCATTTCATATGATTATGATGCTCCACTAGATGAATACTGTAACTTAAACCAACCAAAATGGGGTCACTTGAAACAACTACACATGCTGTTAAAATCCATGGAAAGATCACTCACTTACGGAAATATTTCAAGCATTGATCTTGGAAACTCCATCAAGGCAACGATTTATAAAATAAACGAGGGATCGAGCTGTTTCATTAGTAAGGTGAACAAAAATGCAGTTTCTGTAGTTAAATTCCAAGGGAAAAACTACCACATACCAGCTTGATCCGTGAGTGTTCTTCCTGACTGCGATAAAGAGGCTTACAACACTGCAAAAGTGAACACTCAAACATCAATCATGATCGAAGACTCTAGTAAGCTAGAGATGCTGTAATGGATTTGGAGACCCGAATCTGCTCGAAAGACCATTTTTAAAGGGAAAAGAGATGTTATTGCCAAGGGCCTTGTAGACCAAAAGGAGGTTACAAATGATGATAGACTATCTTTGGTACATGACTAGGTTTCAACTCAACAAGAAAGATCCACTTTGGACCTACAACATGACACTACGAGTTCACATCAATGCTCATGTTCTTTATGCTTACATCAATGGGAAATATGTTGGCAACCAATACGTTAAGGATGGAAAATATTACTACAAATTTGAGAAGAATGTCAAACTTGTTTGCGGCACTAATCAGATTTCACTCCTTAGTGTTTCCGTTGGACTACAAAATTATGGAGCTTTCTTTGACAAGAGTCCAAATGGGATTAATGGTCTTGTGTCCTTAGTTGGATACAGAGGAGATGAAATGATCGAAAAGAATCTATCAGACCATCAATTGAACTACAAGGTTGGTATGAATGGATACAACAACAAACTTTTCAGCACACAATCCCTTCGTCACCTCAAATGGACAAACAAAAACCTCCTTCGTCACCTCAAATGGACAAACAAAAACCTTCCTACTGGTCGGATGCTGACATTGTACAAAGCAAATTTCATGACTCCTCATGGTAAAGATACAGTGACGGTGGACTTGAATGGTTTGGGAAAAGGTGAGTTGGATCAATGGTCAGAGCATTGGACGTTACTGGCCAAGCATTAACTCTAATGTCGACGGTTGCAAAGACGAATGTGACTACCGTGGAGCGATAAATGCGCTTTTATGTGCGACAAACCAACTCAAAGATGGTACCACGTTCCACGATCATTCTTGAACGCGAACGGAAAAAACACTATCACTCTATTTGAAGAAAACCACGTTCCACGATCATTCTTGAACGCGAACGGAAAAAACACTATCACTCTATTTGAAGAAATGGGCGGTAACCCATCCATGGTGAATTTCAAAACAATCGTGATCGGAAAAGTTTGTGTTAAGGTTAATTAAAACAACAAAGTATATTTATTCTGCCATGATCGACTAATTTCAGCTGTTAAATTTGCAAGCTTTGGAAATCCTATGGGCCGTTGTGGATCATTCGTGGTTGGTACGTGTCAAGGAGATAAGGATGCTTTGAAAACCATGTCTGAAATATGCGTTGGAAAACACAATTGCACCATCAATGTTTCTTCTGACGTCTTTGGCTCTACTTTAAACTGTGAAGATTCACCTAAAAAGCTAGATGTGGAATTGGAGTGTTCTACCTCTAACTAGTGATGAATGTAATTAAATTTTCATTTAGATCAATCACTTGTACACTTCAGCAAAATTTATCCACATACTTTCCACACACACAAAAAAATTTAATTTAGTATTTGAAATTGTGAACCAAAGGAAAAAAAATGGTAACTGAAACCACATACTTGAAAACGTTTTAAGATTTAGGATTAAGATCTACGATTCCTAAAAAATAAAATTAATAATTTGATTTTTTTTCCAGATTTACAAAATATCTTATTATTATTTTATTAAATTTATGATTGTAACAGTGATTGACAAAAAATATCTATATATGAAAATTGTAATGATATTACCGTATAATTCGAAAAGAAATATTGTGAAATATTTCCTAACATGATAACTTAATATATTATAATTATTGGATTTTCTATTTATTATTTTATTATTAGAAAACCAACATTTAAAATAATTTTAAAGATTTTCAAAATATTAGTTTTCTAGTTTTTTTACATTTAAAATATTAAAAATGGATTATTAAAATTAAATTAGATAAATATATTATTTTTCTAATTTTATTTTATAGTGACTAAGATAATAACTCATCATTTTCTATTAAATTAATTAATTAGCAAATAAAACAAAATCGACATTTTAACAGTTATATTCTAATTTAAAAATAATAGTTAGAATTAACAAATCAGTAATTTAGTGCAAATAAAAATATATTTAAAAGATAAATTTCTAGAAATTAGGAATTTAAATTAAATTACTAATTAAGAATATTAGGAATCTAACTTAATTTTAAATTTCTAGAAATTAGGAATTTAAATTAAATTACTAATTAAGAATATTAGGAATCTAACTTAATTTTCCAATTTAAAATGTTATTTCAATTAATAAATTAATATCATAAAAAATATATAAATATATAATTGCTATAAAAAAAAAAAAATCGGAGTATAACTAAAACCTAACATATCAAGCAACATAACCATAGTGACATATGAATAGATCAGAAAACAAAAACAGTGAGGAAGAAAAAAGGTAACTTACATATTAGGCCAGAACCCTCAAATATTCATCTCCGTCCAAAAGAATCCTGATAACCCGTCACAAAAACAAACATTTTTATACGTAGGCCAAGGATCGCGATAAATAAAAGCGTTCGGTTGTCTAATTATCATCATAAATATAAATTAAAAAGATAAAAAGCTATATTTTTGTTATAAAATAGTTTACAAATTCGTAAAAATAATAAGAAAAACATATATTTCCTACTATAAATCAAAATTTTTGAGAACGTAATTTAAAAAAAATACCAAGTCTCTAACGTAATTTTGGAAATTCTATTAAATTAAAATATTAACTTTTTTTGCTTTATATTACTAAACTGTAGAGATGCATTATTAAATTGTTAAGAAATTGTTATGTAATTACCAAGGAATCATTGAGCAATTGTTGCTTTATATTACTAAATTGTAGAGATGTATTGTTAAATTGTTAAGAAATTGTTATGTAATTACCAAGGAATCATTGAGCAATTGTTAAGCAACTTTTAAGGAATTGTTGAACAAATGTCAAGGAATTGTTAAGCAAATGTTAAGCAATTTTTAAACTTATCACCTTTTGTATGAATCAACAATGGAGCAATTATTTAACCAAATATTAACCGTAAACTACAATATATATATACACATAAAAATAATAAATTATATCAATAAACAGATATAATTACTTTCGAATTAGATTAAAAGAGTAAATAGCCAAAGATGTACTTTCATTAGTCAATGACAAATCAAGAACCTCACAATCATATTGTGTAAACAATGTGCATGTTCTTTATTTACATTTGATAATATATACCATAATAGACTCAAATATGTTAAGCTAGAATAAAAATGTACGTATAACTTGGTATAATAATTATGATAAGAATAACATATAATCTTCATTCAATATTCTTACTATATAATTACAATGCATCTTGATGCATTCTATATTTCAGGTGTAATACATTATTTTTATGTAAATGTATATATTTTTTTGATAAAAAATAGAAAGTTGAATCTATGTATAAACAAAGATTTTTTATTAAACGCCACAAATAAATTAATAAATTCAAACTCACGAACGCCGATACTTATATACATATGATATTTACAGAAAAAACAAATACACTTAGAGTTTCTCAAAAAGCACGCACAACAATGGAGTGGAAGCCATCACTTAGAGTTTCTCAAAGACCACTTGGATGCACAACAACGAGATGGTGTTGTTGTACCTTCTGAACCGCCGAACTCGTCAAAGGTTCAGGGAGATTGATATCATTCTTTTAATGAAACAGGGAGTGAAGATAAAGGCGTTGGTGTTGTTGCTTTGGTTGTTTCTGCCACAGCTAGTGTGTCTATGGCTCCTCCTCACTCAGTAGACTCGATATGAGATCTTTCTGTAAAAACTTTCAAGATTTAGACAGATGAGATTCTTAGGGAAACCCACCTAGAACAGATTGACTACATATACTTACTGTTTCTAGATCGAATCTAGACACTCCAACCATATTGTTTTTGACGAGTACTTACTGTTTCTAGATTGACATATACTTATTGTTTCTCGGTATACTCAAGACTAAGTCTTCTTTCTCAAACCAGAAGTCTAACACTAGAATAAATAAATAAAAGTAAACTATTAAAATTATAACAAAATTAAAAATCCAAATACAAAGTTTCTTAAGATATCGAATATACATTATACTCTACAGGATTGACATTTTAATAGTTATATTCTAATTTAAAATTGATAGTTAGAATAACAAATCAGTAATTAGTGCAAATAACAATATATTTAAAAGGTAAATTTCTAGAAATTAGGAATTTAAATTAAATTACTAATTAAGAATATTAGGAATCTAACTTAATTAAATTTCTAGAAATTAGGAATTTAAATTAAATTACTAATTAAGAATATTAGGAATCTAACTTAATTTCCAATTTAAAATGTTATTTCAATTAATAAATTAATATTATAAAAATATATATAAATATATAATTGCTATAAAAAACTATCGGAGTCTAACTAAAACCTAACCTATCAAGCAACACAACCATAGAAAGAAATGAGCAGACCGAAAAAAGAAAAACAGTGAGGAATAAAAAAAGGATCTTACATACTAGGGTAGAACCCCTCAAATGTTCATCCCGTCCAAAAGAATCCTAATAAGTCGTCACAAAAACAAATTTTTTATGTATAGACCAAGGATTGCGATATCTCTGGTGATTTGCTGAGAGAGAGAAAGATGATCGACTCCCTGATGAAGCAAAATGACGAATCTTCAATTTGACTCTAAGCAAAACACAACCTCCGTCTCGTAACACCATTTCCTTTGATTGCCGATATCAAAAGATACCACTAAGAAAATATAATTGGAGAGTACAACGCCATAGTTTAAGAAATTATGGTGTTTTCTTTGATCATTATGCGCCACGAGTAATGATCCGCAGAAAAAATAAAGAAGTTTTATAGGGAGGAAAAATCAGAAAACAAATCTCTAAAAGGAAAGATTTTACATAAAACTTGTGTTTAACTTATATTTTACAAAGCTCACAAATGAGTTTATAGTAGAAATAATCTTATTATAGTATTTGTGAAGTACTATTTTGGATTTGCCGAATTTGTCCTTATGTTTACGGGTACGAATTTGTCCTTATGTTTACGGGTAGTTAGGTCATTTCTTAAAATAAATTGATTTTAGATATTTGACTGATTAATTTTCATATCTATATTTAGAATATTGTTACCATATTTAATAATTAATTTAAAATAAATTAATTTTAGTTATTTAATAGATTAATTTTCATACCTATATTTAAAATTACCATATTTAATAATTAATTTTAAAATAAATTTATTTTAGATATTTAATAGATTAATTAGATTTTCTCCCGTGATATATCGCAGGTTGATTTTGATTTTAATGTTAAATTAAAACTTCTAATATTAAAATAATAATATATTATTTATTATATATATATATATATAAGATTATCTAATATCTATTTTGAAATTAAATATCAAATCTAATAGCAAATTATTTGTATTGTATAATCAACTATTACATCAATATAAAAGATAGATAAAATTATTTGTATTGTATAATCAACTATTACATCAATATAAAAGATAGATATTGATTCTATATTCAAATAAAATATGTTATTACAACAAATTCTATAACGTTATATAATTTTTATTAAATTTTATAATGAAACAATAGTTTATAATTTTCTATTTATTTTTACAATTGTGTATTAGGCCTATAATATTATTATATAATTTAATTTTACAATTTTTCATTTCATTAATAATTTTATTATTCTATTAGTTTACGTTTCAAGTTTTTCAATTTAGTAAATATAATTAACACCGTAATTCTTATAATTACGTTTCAAGTTTTTCAATTTAGTAAATATAATTAACACCGTAATTCTTATAATTTTTTTTTAAAAAAAAAATCAAACATAAATAATCTATCAATATAATCTAAAATTTATAAATTTAATAATAAAATAAAATCAAACATAAATAATCTATCAATATAATCTAAAATTTATAAATTTAATAATAAAATAAAAAACAACGGACAAAATCTAGTTAGAAGATATTTACGAACCATAATAAACACATAAAATAATTCATTTAATGTGGTTATAGATTTATAGGTTCATTCACTTGTAAATTTATCACTATTATTGATTCACGAATCTACCTTCAATTGACTTGAGTTCATTAACCAATAAGAAAAAGGCAGTGAAAGACTAAACTAGTAGTATAAATAAGCTATTAAAACCCTTGACAAAAAAATAAAATAAACAAGCTATTAAAACAAAGAAAAGGGTGGAGATCTACTTTGGGAGACGAGGCGATTGAAGACAGTCATTTTAGGTATCGATTTTATTATCTCCGCCGTAAGTTCTTTCTTTACTTACCGGATCTGAACCAAGAAATTCACCGCACATTGTCTTTTTCTTCTTCTTGAATTAGGTCCATTTGGGTTTGAAATTTAGCTGATTTGGAGTTTTGGAAGAAAAAAAGCTGAACTTTTTTTTTTTTTTTAGCTTCTGCGTTTTCGTCTTTTTTTTTTTTTTTTTTTTTTTTTTTTTTTTTTTTTTGTTACATAGGTCTGGAGAACATGTCACTGTTTGATCGCCTTCGTTAGCTTATTTTGAAACCAAAGACTAATACTTTTTTCCTCCTGTATCTTCAGATAAGGGGATTACAATGCCTCCCAGAAAAAGAAAGAAGGTATTAGCTTAACTTTTGCTTCGACTTTTGAACAGATCAGCGAAATGGTGGTTTGGGACTAGATTTCATTTTTGGATTCTAGTCGTTGTTTCGTTTGTTCTTGGAGTTTTGCATTTGATTCTGAGTAAGAAATAGAAATCAGTCTGATGGGTGTTCTAAAATGCGGCAGATTGGACTGAGACGAGAGGATGCAGCCCGAGATAGGATGAGAGGTATAGGGTTTGATGAGCGTGTGATCAATCAGAGTATCAAGCAATTGCTAGAGGTTGGTTCATTAGTTGTAGGGTTTCCATTTTCCTTGAAACTTTAAAGTGATGCTTTACCTTTCAGGTGTATGGAGGAGAAGAGAATTGGCTATTGATTGAAGATGAGGGCTATCGTCCTCTCTTTGATATTTGTCTTGAAAAGCAAGCGGAAATTAACAAACAATTGGCTGAGGAACAAACCAATCTATTGCTACAGAATCAAAATGAAGAGATGGTTGAGGACCAGAACCAAGTCCAAGCTGAGGAAGAACAACCAAACCAATCGGCTGAGAACCAGAACCTAGTCATAGCTGAGGAAGAACAAGCAAACCAATCAGCTGAGAACCATAACCAAGTCATAGCTGAGGAAGAACAGCCAAACCAATTCCTAGCTGAGGAAGAACAACCAAACCAATCGACTGAGAACCAGAACCTAGTCATTGCTGAGGAAGAACAACCAAACCAATCAGCTGAGAATCAGAACCAAGTCGTAGTTGAGGAAGTACAACCAAACCAATCATGCTGACAATCAGCTGAGAATCAGAACCAAGTCGTAGTTGAGGAAGTACAACCAAACCAATCATGCTGATGCTGATGAACATCAAGAAGAAAAGGTTCTTTGTTTTTCTTTCTTCTCTTTCTCTGCTTGTTTACTGAAGCTCCCCTACCCATAATAGCATTATGTAACTGTTTTCCTAAACCCTTATCACAAATTTTGTTGCTTTCGTTGTTGGAATTGTTTTTTTTTCTTAACATGATCAGAGACTTGACTTACCCATATGCTCTACTTAACTTACAGCATGATCCATCTTTTGTACTCAGGAGCAGGAACAGGAAATGGGTATTAATGATGGAAGAGACCAAGCTGATGAGTTATCCTTCACTAATGAAGCAGTCATGGATCCATCACCATCAACAACATTTCCTTTGGAAGAAGCATTAGCTGGCTATGCAGCAAGTCCTGTTGAAGGTAGTAAAAGTTTTTTAGCCATTGCTATAACAATCTCAACAAATGAAAATGTCGAAAATCATTCTTTAGGTGTCGAGAATCTTCATTGTGGATGGCTAAGCAGCGAGGAGGAGACTGATCCAAAGGAGGATACTGATGGTGATGATGATGATGAGAGGATTCAGCTAACTCCAGAACCTCTCTGTGAAGAGCTTGAAGAGCTTCTTAGGGAAGTACGTGGACAAAATAAAAGGAAGAGATTGACTAGGTGGGACAAGTAAAAGGAGTCTTGAGCTCCCGTGGGTAAAATTCATATAAATATGGTAGGAAGCTAATCATATGGTAGTATATTATATAATGAGAAAGCATTTGAAATGGATGCATCTCTTCTAGTCCCTTTTAGATACTCCTGCAGATCATGGTAACCTCGAATGTATATGTTTTGTGTTATGCTCTAACCCCTTTGTGGTTGATGTTTTGGTATTCTTCATAAATTAAGAAATTATAACACTTTTATCATCACCATCGTAGGGAAGTGAAACAAGTGGTCTAACACTGTTCTATGATGACACACAATTATCTTAGAAATAAATACTTACTAACAAAATATAGTAGAGAGGTTACTTTAATTTAATTATGATTAAGGGGTTAAACATAGATCTGGTAATAACAGAGGGGTTCCATTACCAAGATTTAAGAGCATAAAATTCTACATCATGAGTTGTGACACATACAAGCACCAAAACAGAGAAAAATTCGATTCCAAAACGAAATCAAATAGCTCTAACAGTACGACCTTCCTAAGTCAAATATCCTTGGATATGTTGGGCCTCTGCTTCAAAATGTAACTATAACTAGGATTTGGATGAGGTTTTTTGGGATTAAATTTGGGTCAAGCCCACCAGATGTCTCGGTCCATACAAGAGGGAGTACATTGAAGAAAATGGACGAAGAGTGTCTTGATCCTTTTATGATCGGCATTTTCTGTAATATTGTGACATATTAATATCACTGGCGTGACTCGAATCTCTGACCTATAAGTCAGGGCGAGGTATATTACCAACTGAGCCGCACTTATTCGTAAAAAAAAAAAAAAATAATAAAAAAAAAAGACTATAATTTTGTAATTCCTAGATATATTATATAGACGAGCGGGTGTAGCTCAGTTGGTAATGCACACCCCGCCCTGATTTATAGGTCAGAGGTTCGATGTAATGTAAAGACCTATAGGCCCAAATGTATGTAATTCTCTTAAAAATATAAGACCACTAGGTCCTAAATATAATGTTAAAAAAATATATATATATATATTATATAAAATCGACATAATTATGTCATTGTGATGGAATTTTCATGTTTTGAAATTAAATAAAAAACCATTGATAACGTAACTAATATCTCAAATCAATCGGTTAAAGGCTTTGACAAAAAAAAAAAAAAAAAAAAAAAACAAGGTTTTAAAAAAAAAAAAAAAAAAAAAAAAAAATCGGTTAAAGGATCCATCGAAACTAGGGTTAAATGTGTAAAGACGAGGGTGGAGAGGTTTACATAGAACGTGAAAACACTACTTCACACACATCATCATCAAACTCGTGTGATAATTAAAACTCACAAACAAAAGAAAAACAAGAGAATCTCAAAGGTGAACGTTTTACAAAAGGCTTCTTTTTTTGTTTATTTCTTCATTCATCTCCCTTGTAAGCTTGCAGGAGAACCTCTCTCGCTGCCTGCATCATCTTCCTTTTCGCTTACCTCTAAACAAATCCCATTGTTGATGCCGGCACTGATCTCTGAACTTGCGTTGCTGCTTGTTGCTACGGGAGAAGAACCTGAAACATTCATAGGTCTGCCTCGTGTATGTCCAGATCTCACACTGTACATTGATGATGCTGGAATGTTCGTCATTAGTGGTCTTAGATTGCCTGGAATAGTTCTACGTATATCCTGTTTTCATCATAAGGTTTGATCATCAGTTAAACACACAATTTCCACAACTAATGATCAGAGAAGAGAGAGACAGGTTGGAATAGTACATACCATATGCCTAATTGCCATATCAAGGGATTTCTTGGAGAGTGTTCTTCCAAATCCTGCACTGTCTGGCGAAGAAGACTTTGCAGACAAGTTACCATGAGGAGAACTCTTGTCATCTGATCTAGGAGGAGCCAGTTTCCGCATGTTTACAAGTTACCATGAGGAGAACTCTTGTCATCTGATCTAGGAGGAGCCAGTTTCCGCATGTTTACTACTCTCTCCACCATTTTTGTTCCCATTATCACAGGACTTACATTGTCACTGGCTTTGGAATATCCACGGTTAACTGCAGGAACAGAGCTACCACTAGTGTACATTGGTGCTCTTCCTCTTGATGGTGAACATGATTGTCTTCTCGGTCTTCCTCCTGCAGGACCAACTGGCTCAACTGAACTAGAACGAGAGCTTGGAGCTCCGGGTCTGCCTCTTGTTGCTGAAAGTGGCCTTTCGGGTAATGTTGTCCTTAGATTTGGAGGAGTTTCTAGTGAAAAACCAGGCATATCTGATGGCTTCCATGGCCTCGACCTCACTGTAGGAGAAGCTCCACGACTAGCAGGGTTCTTAGTTGGTGTTGGCATAGGCTTTGCAGGCGCTGGAGAAGATGGCTTGATTTGGGATATGCTTGACTTTGCTGTAGTAGTTGCAGTACTATTAGAAGTAATTGGACGGCGAGTTGGTGTGGATGACCTCGATATGGTTTTAGCCGGAGGAAGTGTGGGTCTTGAAGTTGGTGTTGAAGATCTAGCAGTAGATCTGGACAGAGGTGTGGTGGACCTTGAAGGGCCTGCAGATTTTGTGGTGGTGCTGGATGTAGTTCTAGTTACTGAACTAGTAGATCTAGCAGTTGAAGTAGTCGGCTTAGATGCAGTAGGTGTGAGCCTAGATGATAAGCTTGTTGACCTACTCACAGGTGTGGATTTAGTCGTCCCAGATACTGTTGATCTAGAATTAGCCGAAGAAGGACGAGTAGTTGACGAGACTGTGGTCCGAGAAGTGGGTGTTGAAGGTCTTGAGGATTTTGAGTTTGTTGTCAGTGTTGATGATTTTCCAGTGGGTGTGGCAGGTCTCGATCCAGGTCCTCCAGATGATGAAGGTCTTCGACTTGTTCCACTGGAAGAACTTAATCCAGGAGAAGAAGTTTGTTGTCTAGATGTTATATGGTTCCTTGAAGCAGGCTCTGTTGAGGTATTTGCCAGCTACGACAGACAATTCATAGGTTACCACAATGAAGAAATGATTCTAAATACAGAAAAAAAGTTCAGCTACAAGACAGGACTTTCTCACCCTAGAAGTCAATGTAGCCGGGCGACTCTTTGCATCACCAGTCCGACTCATCATAGTCCTATGTGATTCCATCTCCAGCGATGGAAATAGAGGAGTACCCGGAGGCGTCAGAAGCCTTCAAAGAAATAAGAGAAGTTAGGATGGAAATGCTAAACAGATGATATTATTCAAGAAAGCATGTCTGATTGTCTAAAAGAAATAACAGATACACTAGAACTCTTCCATAACCTTCTTCAACATCATTAAACCAAGAACATGAACACTGACCAAAATTCGCAAATTGGTAAGAAATAGTCACAGTCACAGATACACAAGACCCACACCTCAAAAAAGACTTAGCTATTCCGATTTCAAAATTCTTATCTCACAAGATGTGAAATTGGTTAGCTTGACAAATCAAAAAGAGGTTTAAAAGCTCACCATTCATAGTCATTTTTATCACCCTCAGAATTAAGAAAATCATCAGGAGCAGCAGTCTTCCGTGGTGGAGCACCACTTGAGATATTAAAAAATGGTGAAGTCCCAGGCTTTGAACCTACAGACCAAAACCCATCAATAACAAATCAACCTACTAGACCAAATCAGATACATACTTCCACATACTAAAAAGAAACAAGAATACCTAATGGAGTTTCAAACTCATCAGGGTTGTTGTTGATAAGGAGAGTATCTTGCTCTTTCTCTCGCCGTCTCATCTCAAGAAACAAGGAGAGTTCTTCATCTTTCTCAGCCATCATAGAAGCCCTAAGTTGTTGCCTTTGCCTCTCTGCTGAATCCAGCAACATAGATTCTTTTCCCCTAAAACTTCGATTCATCTCTCACCAAATTTACAGATCAACACACTAAAAACCTAACGTAGCTTCAAATTTACTCTCCCCCACACGACAAGAAAAATGGAAATAATATCCTAATCTAAAATTAATTTAACTGTCTATAAATTTAAAATTAGTCCTAAAATTGAAGAACCGAAAAGGAAAAATTCGAACTTCAGAAGCTTATAAACTTTAAATTGCAACACATTTCACAAATTTTGCTGCTTGAAAGTAAGCAGAAAGGTAAGGAGGGAAGAAAAGAGGGGAAAGTTAACTTCTTTTTTAGAAGGGAGACACGAGTTTTCTCAGAGAAACTGCCATTGTCGAGGAACGGAGCTCAAGACCCAAGCCAACTATGGTTAAGGGGGAAGAAAACCCAGCAGAAGAAATTACCTAACGGGGGAGAGAAAGAGAGAGATTTTGGGAGATCGAGACGAGAGAGGAAAAATTGGGTGTATTTGGTAGAGAGAAGTGAGAAAGTGTGAAGAGTGGCATTGGGTGTAATTATTGAGATAAGAGATCGGTTATATTGGAAACTTTTCATAATTAGAAGAAAAGTTTTTTGGGGGCTTTGGTAATTTTATGAGGCATGTACATTGGGAGATACCATCATGACCAAAAAAAAAAACATTGGGAGATACAGATCAGGTTATTCGTATTTGGGTTTCTTATGTACCTATATTTGTTTGGATATTTTACAAAATTGAATCAATTCAGTTTGGGATTTTTGGTTTTAAAACGGGTTTAAAACTTCAAAGACCAGAAAATAACATAAAAATCTGAAATTCGAAAATCCGAAAAATATCATAAATCTTAAAATATCAAGAAAATCCAAAAAATATACAAATAATTTGAATCATCCAAAAAAATTCAATATCTAAAATCACAAATATATATATATATATATATATATATATATATATATTTTTTTTTGAATTTAAACTATTTGACATATCGTTTTGTCAGATTTACTTTTGATATATATATATATATTATCGCGATGACTTTTTATTGATCATAATAATCTCCTTATATCGAGTCAATTAATACAAATGGATTAATGGAATATATGAATAGATCACAATTGGTAACTTTGGAGGTATGGGTTCCTTAGCTAGGATGTGTGCCGTAAATTTTGTATTCGATTGATCCAATTGAATGAAGCTGCTTGGAAATTTTTCGCATGTTCTAATATCTCTAATCCAGTTGTAATATGAAAATTACTTAACTTTACAGCAATTGGCTTAGGAGTAGATATATTATCCCCTTCAAATTCCAATTGACTTAACCCATTAGCTGAGCAAAATTGTATTGCAAATAACAGCGATTGACATTCAACTTCCAATGCTGATCCTGGCGTGCTCCTCGTGCATGTAAGCCATAGAAGAATCGTCCTTCAGCAGTTGCAGGTGAATCGACCGTCCATACTCTATCATAGTTGCATTTGACTCAATCCATTTTTGGCCTTGTCCACCTCTGAGCCTCATGTCGTCTTAGTGGTCTTAGTGGTGTATGCATTGTATCTCTGTTGAGTACCGCCAAATGTTCCACCCCAATTTCTCGTTCTCGTGTATCCTCTTGAGCCAGTTTTAATGTTGTTAGGCATGGAATTGATCGTCGTTGATGAAAAAAATATTGTTGCTCTTCCATAGTCTCCATAAAATCCATACAACTAATCTCTGGTTGTGACTATGCCCGTAGATGTTGCTTGTGTGAGTATATTATTTATTTTTGATATTTATTTGTTTTTGTTTTTGTTTTTGTTTTTAACACTAGCATTTTATTTATTTATTCGAATCCCGAATTAACGAGTTTATTAAAATACATGGAGTATGAATAAATTATATTATCTAGAATTTCTTCTTGAATTCGTTGATCTTCTCGCCATGAAACATCATAATTGTATTTCGTCCATAAAATCGGTGGTGCTTGACTTTTCATAGGCACATTTTACCGCATTATAGGCGTGCGACTGGCTATTCCGGTTGACTTGTCGTACAAGAGTTTCTCGTCTTCACGCACCGCAACTCCTTCATAATCGTGTTGGCCATCAATTTCCTCTCTAAAATTCTGCGCATCGTCTGCAGATTGAGAATGAGAAGGATGAGAAAATTCATGTTTCTTATGTCCTCATTATCAGCGCCATCATCAAGTGTTTGTGTATCTGGTCGAACTTGCTCCTTCATAAAATCCAGACCAATACGAAAAGATTTGTCAAAAAACACAAAGCAAACCAGTAAATTACCAACCCCTTGTGATAAAAAAAAAAACAGAGATAGCGTGCGTAGTTTACTCCCACTACATCAGTAGAAATCACCAAATGGATTGTGGTGATCCATATGGAAGAATATGATACAATATTTACCGGACCAAAACCAAACTATGCATCACCGAAAAAGAAAATCGCCTTGTAATATGGATTTCTAATTTTTTGCTTGAAAGCAACATCGTGACATTATTGTTGTTGAAATTGCAATTTGGAGTAAATAAGTCATCATATAGCCGAAAAATTGAAAGAAATAACACCATTATAAGTGGATAAGAACTACGAGATATGGTGATCATCCAATAGCTCATGATTAAAACAATATTTAAAAGTTTTTGGTTTCTCATTATTGATCGCCAAAAAAAAAGAGAAAAAACGGTTATAAATTTGTTCATTCCTTTCCTATATTATTTATTTTTGTTATATAATATTTCATCCATATAAATTTTTTTATTTTGTTCATTTATTATTTTTATTTTTATTAAATTCATTATATATTTTGAATTACAAATTAATAAATCTTAATGATAATTATTATTATTTTTAATTTTAACTCCTAAACAAAATACCAATTACATTTAAATATAATTTCATCAATGTAAATGTTTGTTTTGTCATGAGATCAACATAAATGTTATTTGCATTATATATTTATCATAGTACACATTATATATTATTGTGTCATGGGTAGGTACAAGATTGGTCGTCATATGTTTTTTTGGTTAAAAATTCCGGGTCTTTTTCAATTAGCAATCTGAAGCATCGACATAGTGACGGTCGGTCGACGAGACTTCTCCGTTCAATTGCTCCTTCTTCGCCTGGATGGCTCCTCGGTCCCGCTAGCTGTGCTTCTCCCTCGGCTCTCCCCTTGTTGACAGATGGCACATAGTATTGGTTTTATGAAAGTCTCTTTCAGATTAGATATCGGATCCTCCAAGTTCCTCTGGTTTTCCGACCCTTGGAGCAATATATTGAATGGCCTCTTGCTGTATCTCCATGTCGTTGCTTTCATGTTGCATAGACAATAGCGTGACAAATGATTTTCCTGAGGGTGGTTCGAAACAAAATATACTTCAAAGATTCATCATGTGTTTATATGATACTGGCTTGTTTTAGTCAGAAAAGCCGAGTTGAGTCTCAGATGAAATGACTGATTCACTGAACAAAAGTAGATATAATGAAATCTGACTATTTTCAAAAATATATTTATTGCAATACCAATTCATCATCTTTTTGGTATGAAGCTGAACAAGTCATATCCACCACCACCAAGTTCAACGTGATGCAGACGAAGTAAATAAATTTTTGATGCATTCAAAAATCAAACATGGTACATTTAATATGATAAAAACAAAAGAAGGATTCTCCGGTTGACCCAAACAAAAACAAAATCTCCATATAGAATTTTTCACAATTCATCTATATTATATAGACTATATATAGTTTTCTATTAAATTATACTGAAATGATGTTATCATCAAGACAATCTTAGTGTTGCAATTTCCACAACACTATGAATTACGTAATGAAATAACACTCAAATTTTATGGAAACAGGAAATTAACTCAAATTTCAATGAATTATACACTAACTTCAATAACACCCCCCTTACTTAAGAATTTCTCTTATTATTATTCTTTTTCTTCTCTAAGAAATAAAGGAAGATGCATAAATATAATACATAAATTATTTTCGGGGTTTAGATTTTACAATTTTATCTTTTTTTTGTCAAACACAATTTGATCTTTAATTTCTAAAATCTACAAGTCAATCAGTAAACTACAAAATAATATGCAACATAAATACTTAGATGTATTATTCAAAATTTTTTACTATATCATATACTTAGATGATATACATAAGAATTTAAACATTTTAAGAATTATAATCTTTCTTAAAATATATGAATATATATATATATATATTTTTTTTTTTCAACAAAAATTTATAAATCATAAATTTTAAAACTCGAAGTTCATGATTATATGTGTTTTTTTATGTAAAAAATAAAAACTGTATGAGGAAATGGTTTTTAAAGGTTTTTTTTTTGTCAAACGATTTTCAAAGTTTGAAAACAGTTTTTTTACAAGAAAAGAAGAAAAAAAACGAATAGTTAGGATTTAAGAAATGATTATTCAAAAAAACAGAGTCTTTTTATAGCAAAACTCTCTCTCTCCTTCTCCTCAATCTTTCGATCCCCCAAAATCTCAGCGAAGAACAAACAATTTCTGGATTTTCGAAGAAATTTACCCTTTCAATTCTATATTTTTCTCTTTTCTTGGGGGATAATGGGGAAGGAGAAGAAAACAGAGTCATCCAATAACGAAAGCGGTAGTTACAATTACAAAATGTTCAAATGTTTCAACCGTAAATTCAAAATCAACGAAGTCTCCCCCACCGACGACGTCCGTGACGCTTTCTATCAATTCTCCGTCGATATCAGCGGCATTGGAGGAGGAGGAATCGACGGTGATTCAAGTGACGGTGACGAATCATCGGATATTATTGGAGCAGAGCAACTCTGTTGTTTCCTTGATGATCATCAAGGAGAAACAGATCATCGGATATTATTGGAGCAGAGCAACTCTGTTGTTTCCTTGATGATCATCAAGGAGAAACAGGAACCACAGTCACGGAGGCTCAACGGTTAATCGACGAGGTTTTACGACGGCGACACCACGTCAAGCGTAATGGACTTGATCTCAACGATTTCTTTAGTTTCCTCTTTAACGATGATCTCAATCCTCCTATCTCGCCTCATGTGCATCAAGATATGACTGCTCCGTTATCACATTACTTTATATACACAGGACATAATTCTTATCTTACTGGTAATCAACTAAGCAGTGATTGTAGCGAAGTTCCTATAATCAAAGCTTTGCAAAGAGGTGTTCGAGTCATCGAGCTTGATCTTTGGCCTAATTCCACTGGAACTGATATCAATGTCCTTCACGGAAGGTATCATAATCTTCTTCTTTTTATTTAGTGAAAGAGCATTTTAAACAAAACTTGGCTTTGTTGATTCTGCAGAACGCTCACAACGCCTGTACCGCTGATGAAATGCCTGAGATCGATAAAAGATTACGCGTTTTCTAGCTCTCCTTATCCGGTTATCATTACTCTAGAAGATCATCTTACACCTCATCTTCAAGCCAAAGTTGCTGAGGTATAGCATCTCTTGTGAATCTGTTAGTTTGATTTATATATTGTATGAATCTTTTTTGTGCTTTTTTTTTTGTTTCTGTAGATGGCTACACAGATATTTGGGAAGATGTTGTATTACCCTGAATCAGATAGTTTAGAAGAATTTCCTTCTCCAGCTTCACTACTTCATCGCATAATGATTTCAACTAAACCACCTAAAGAGTATCTCGAATCGAGGAACCCGATTGTTAAACACAAAGATAGTAATGTATCTTCATTGTCAGAGGACAAAAGAACAGATGAGGCTCAGACACAAGACAGTATGTTGTCTTACCAAGAGGATGAAGAGGGTAGTGATCAAGAGGATGAAGAGGCTAGGGAAGAACAGAAACCTGCATTATACAAACGATTGATCACGATTCATGCTGGGAAACCAAAGGGAACAGTTAAAGAAGAGATGAAAGTTGTGGTTGATAATGTGAGACGTTTGAGTTTAAGCGAGCAAGAACTTGACAAGACTTGTTCATCCAATGGTCAAGATGTTGTAAGGTATTACTAAATTTGTGTACTATATACTAACCCTTAGGCTCGGATTGCAGCTTGATCTCAATATGTTTATTAGATTTACACAGAGGAATTTGCTTCGGATATACCCAAAAGGGACAAGATTTAACTCCTCAAACTATGAACCACTTATTGGTTGGACTCATGGAGCGCAAATGATTGCATTCAACATGCAGGTAACAAACTTCAAAGCTTTATAAGATGTACAGATACCTTGACTCTTAAGCTACCTTGCATCCTAAGCTACCTCTTGTGCTGGGTAGAGTGTTTAAATAGAATAGACTTGATAATCACTATGTATAACAAATCTAACATTGGGTGATCACAGGGGTATGGGAAGTCTCTGTGGTTGATGCACGGCATGTTTAGAGCCAATGGAGGATGCGGATATGTCAAGAAACCTAACTTCTTGATGAAGAAAGGGTTTCACGACGAAGTTTTTGACCCTAAGAAGAAACTTCCTGTGAAAGAAACGTTAAAGGTAAAAGTGTATATGGGAGATGGATGGCGTTTAGACTTCGGTCACACTCACTTTGACGCATATTCTCCACCTGATTTCTACACTAAGGTAATTAATATCAATTTCACCAGATAAATTGGGTCCTTTTAACATTCTCCAAAAGCATTATAAGAATATGAGCATTGTACGTAGATATTCATAATGGGTGTACCAGCGGATAACGCGAAGAAGAAGACAAAGATAATCGAAGACAATTGGTATCCAATATGGGATGAGGAATTCAGTTTTCCATTAACAGTTCCAGAACTGGCATTGCTTAGGATTGAAGTAAGAGAGTATGATATGTCGGATAAGGATGATTTTGGGGGACAAACATGCTTGCCTGTTGCAGAATTAAGACCCGGGATTCGATCTGTTCCTTTGTATGATAAGAAGGGTGAGAAAATGAAATCAGTGCGGCTTCTTATGCGTTTCATCTTTGAATGATTTGGTTTAGTAGAAATGATCAGTACGATCTGTGAGAAAGAATCAAATTGTACAATGTAGCTTTGAAGATCACATTGATCTTCGCCTTGTTATCCCCAAAAAGAGTTATTACCCCTACCATATTGAAGATAACATGTCTATATTTTTCAGTATGTAAAATCTGATGTAAAATCATCCATTATTGGTTACTAGAAACAATGAGTAGGGACCAAACTGATGTAATATCCATATTTGGTCCTCGTACAATTGCAACTGTTGTATACACATAATCTTACAATTTCGGAAAATATAACGACCACAAAACAAAAGAAATCACAAACAAGAAGAAGAATCAGACAACACAAGAAGAAATGCAAACATCAATCGTAAGAAGAAGAAGAGAGCCAAGGATGTTTAAGTGCTTCAAGAGCTGTTGGACGTCTCAATGGATTGATCTCAAGTAAATACCTTACAAAATCTAAGAACAAATTATCATTCACATGTAATTCATCTTCCAAAGAAGATTCTTCTGCCATTATGTATTCAACCTCATTGCTCTCCTATCACATTAAAACAACAACAACATTGCATCATCACATTCAGGCCTCATGTTTTTTCAGTTATAATCAAGAAAAATTACCTCGTTCAAATGGTACAGATGAAACTCTTTGGTGAAGTATTTATGTGTCTCTTGACCTTTCTCTATCATCTCCATCTCTATGGGACCTAAAACCGCAACAATCCGAGCCAATATCATCGCTACTTCTTCATTTGGAAACAGAACCTGTCGAACACATACAGTGATGTATTCATGTTACTTGTTTCTTCATTTAGATAAGCTTTTAATAGATATCAGACAGTACCTCACCAGAGCAAAGCTCTGCTAATATACACCCGAGAGACCACAAATCGATCTTTTCGTCATATGGAAGCCCGAGAATCACTTCAGGAGCTCTATAGGAACGTGATTGTACATACAAACATAAGTTGTCAGAGCGGAAACAACTGCTTCCAAGATCAATAATTTTTATCTCGCATTTTTTGTAACTCTTTATCAGTATGTTCTCAGGTTTGAGATCACAATGTATGATTCCTAGTCCATGAAGAAACACAAGTGCATCCAAACATTGACGGGTTATAACCTGAGGAAACAAAAATATCAACGGAGATGATAATAACAATAAAAGCCTGTTTTATAGTGATTTTTTCGGGTCAGGGAGAAAAGAACCTGAAGTCTGTTTAAGTTAAAGTAAGGTTCTGCTCCAGATTCTTGGTTGAATTTCTGGAATTCATACAAATTTGCTCGGAGAAGTTCACAGACAATAAACAGATGTTCCTGTTACATAGTCTCAAGACTTAGAACGTGTTCGAGAGAATCCTATATTTATGTCTTTACAAATCTCTTACTTGATGGTAGAAATAATCATAGAGACGCAAAATGTGATGTTCATCAGCAGGATCATGCTTATTCACATGTTTCAAGAGTTTGATCTCGTCTAAACTCTGATCAAAGAAATCTTTGTCGTTCTTGATAATCTTGAGGCAAACATCGAACCCGTAGTGTAGATCTTGCGCTTGAAACACCTTGCTAAATGCAGCTGATCCAATGTATTCGGTAATATAGTATCTTCCTCCAATCACAGTGTTTAGCACAATTGGTAGATCCTTTTTCTCCTCAAATCCTGTCCTGTAATCAAGAAACCAATTACAGATTGATCTATCGAAATACTACATGATGCGAATGATCATACCTGTTTTTCCAGTGAATGATTCTAAGCTCAAATACTTCATACTCATCTTCAAACTCATGAACAAAATCAATATCTTCATCTAGCACATTCACCTGATCATCTTTCTTCAAATCATCATTATCTTTTGTATCATTTTCACAATGAAACCCATCAAACTCAATTTTATCAGTTAGATCAATGTAGTCTTTTGAATCATTCTCCACATCAAAATGCTTATCTAAATAATCGAGACTCGCTTCGGTTTGAGACCCTTGTGGTGATGATTTATCACAGAAACCAACCTCCAATTGGTTGTCTGTTATGAATTTATCCTGAGCAGTTGCAGGAAAGATGAAGAAATCAGATTCTTTAAATGCAGGAGACATGAAGTAGTCATCTTCTTCTTCATCTTCAGTCTCATTGTGTAAGTAATACTCACTCCATTCAGGATATGTACGAGCTGTCCCAAATTGAGACTGTCCATCAGATGATGAACCATTCACAAACCCTCCATTAATGCAAAAAATCAAATTTTTAAACTCAGAAACCATAAAATTCCTATATTTAGCAAATTCCATCTATCTTATTCTTACCGGAAAATGAACAGAAGCCAGAAGTGAAAGAGTCTAAGCTGACAAACTCGTCGTCGGAGGAAGACTTCGAACCTCCGGGATCTTCGGGAGGGGAATCAGAAGGACGAGAACTCGCGGTGATTCTAATCGGCGGTGGAATCGGGAATAGGAACTTCTCAAAATCGAAAGAAGCGAGTTGGTTTTTCTCGTTGATATCGTCTCTTAAAGCAGATTCCGCTTCCGTTAAACCGTGCCGTCGGAGAAACTTAAGCACAGATTCAACATCAACGCCATTGACCAACCACCGTCACGAGAGTTTTCAGAGCAAGCATAAAGAGAAGAGAGATAGAAAAAAGAGAAAAGAGAAAAGAGAAAAGAGAAAGTTGCAATCATGTGATTGAGAATCGAGTAAAAGAACTAAAACCCGTTACTGGAAATTGATGATGATGATCAATCTAAATATCTGATCTTTTTCTTCTTGTTATTAATCTGATTGTTCTCTTGTGTTGGCTCTGTAGGACCAAAGAAGGTATCAATAACTGACATGGTGCGATGTCTTGTCTTACCGGTTTTTTTGATGAAGGCGGAAGGTTTCTTCAGGTTACGGGATTGATATGTTTCAACGTTTTACCATATTGACACGTTACTAATAAAAATATGACACGTGTAATTTATATTTTTTCGACTAATTAAGTTTATATTATAACTAGACATTGACATCCCGTGCAATGCACGGGATCCTGTAATTTAATAAATTAAATAAATATTAAAA
>CM071719.1:2872707-2892081 GCA_036630335.1 Physaria fendleri | reverse complement strand
CCTAGGCCTCACGCTTCGGCCCTTGCAACTACACCCTTCTCTACACCACTAGGTCCGGTCAGGGACATAAACCTAGGCATCTCGCTTCGGCGTGATGTAGAGACCATTAAATCTATAAGCTGTCATTGTTCATAACTCTAACATACCTAGGATCAATACCGTTTCATTCCCGAGTTTTACATGACCTAGATACATTAAATATTACCCATTTCTAACCCAACCATTGCCTAGGACAGATTCAAACCAAAGCCAACCACCTATAAGATTCTTTAACTGGACTTGCTGGAATTACAATCCCTCAAGGGACTAACCGCGTTTCAGAATTACAAAGAATCGAAGGGATCAAAGATAAACTTCTTCCCAGAAATGACTAATGTGATACAAAGATATTCAACGCCATTTTTATTCATAGTTTCGATGTGATACACATTTCTGCATATATTTCTGAAACTTATTAAATTTCTCTTTGACTCAGGGGAATATAACGCATCATCTATTGCAAATTTTGTTCCCCTTGGCATTGAAAACTCGGCTCTTCCGGAGCCCTTAATAATCTTTGCATTTCCAGACATTGTATTCACACCAGTTTCTTTTAACTTAAGCTAGGAGAAATATTTATTATCTTTTAGTATCGTGTGCGTTGTCGTACTATTTGCCAGACATATATTCTCTTCCTCCGATATAGATTTTGACATGATATCTACACATATAACAAAATATAAATTAATTTAAATGAGGTGGTCTAGCACGCCATATATATTAGAAATATAAATTAAATTAAGTTAGCTTAACCTGTTCAGCTTGCCATATTAACAGATATAAAATTGTTAGAATATGGGACATAACCTGCCAAAAAAAAAATTGTTAGTATGTGGCAAAAAACCCACTGTTAGAACAAAAGATATCATCCAAATAATATTAAATTTTAAATAACAGAGAGGTGGATTCTATTTTTTTTACGGGAAAACTGTCATTTAATACATAAATTTTGCGTATTTCGCATTTTTAAACATGAACTACAATGTCGTCATTTTAATACCTCAATTTTTTTTTTGTCAATTTTCATTTTAAAACCTAAACTTTCAAATTTTTGTCATTTTAAAACCTAAACTTTCAAATTTTTGACGGTTTAACACATGACTGGTGTCCGAGTCAATTGGTCAGACGACGACTACTTCACTTATTAGATTAGTATTAGCCGCCTATCCAGGAATGAAATGAGCTGTTAACTGCCACGTGGCGCTGATTTGGCTATATGACGTGGACGATTCAAATAAATGTATGACAGTAAAAAATACTTCTGGAGGGGATCGAACACATGTCCTCAGGTATTGTGCTGCAAACAACTTTTGGAATAAGGCTTTAAACAAAAATATATATATATATGTCTTAAACACATATATACATCTAAATTAAGTAATATATACAAATAATATATACACACAATAGATTAAATAACATGTAAATAATATATAAATATATATACACTAAATCAAAAAATATATACATATATATATATGTTAAATGTGTGTACAAAAAATAAAATAAAAACGCTAAAATTCATGTTTAATAATTTTAGTTTATAAATTATCTGAAATTGAAACGTATATAATATTATCGAATTATAGAAAGCTTCATATCTTCTGTTATCTTTATTAACAGTGACTTATTTCGTATACAAGCTTGAGCATAGATCTCGATAAATTCATTGATAATAAAGGTAACCGAAGATATGAAGCTTTCTATAATTCGTAATATTATATATGTTTCAATTTCAGATAATTTATAAACTAAAATTATTAAACATGAATTTTAGCATTTTTTTTTGTACACACATTTATCATATATATATATATATTAAATTTAATATATTAAATAATATATATATATATGTATATATATTTTTGATTTAGTGTATATATATTTATATATTATTTACATGTTATTTAATCTATTGTGCGTATACGCAGTATATATTACTTAATTTAGATGTATATATGTGTTAAATACATATATATATATATATATATTTGTGTTTAAAGTCTAAGTCCAAAAGTTGTTTGTAGCACAATGCTTAGGTGTTACTTATCCTTGCCTGAGGACATGTGTTCGATGCCCTCCAAAAGCATTTTTTACTGAGATTTATTTGGATCGTCCATGTCATATAGCCAAATCAGCGCCACATGGTAGTTAACAGACTATAACTGACGTCGTTTTTTTTTCCGTTTGTCAATTTAACGTCATGTGTTAAACCGTCCAAAATTTGAAAGGTTAGGTTTTAAAATGAAAATTGACAAAAATTTGAGGTATTAAAACGACGACGTTGTAATTTATGTTTAAAAATGCGAAATACGTAAAGTTCATGTATTAAATGACAGTTTTCCCATTTTTTTACTTCAAATCTATTTACACACATTGTTCGAATGGAATGGTTTAAATTAAAATCCAAAATCAAACCATCTAATAATATGCCAACTAAGATTTAATCAAGACGATTTAGTTTTCACTTCTCCAGGAGATATTAAGATGGCAGCTGTGAATTTTTTTGAAAATTTTCTAAACCAAAAGCCTGCTATTGAAGCTATGTCCTCGGAAAACATGGATCAGCTGTTGGGGTTTCGGTGTTCAGAGCTTCAACGGGAGTCTTTAGTTAATCCAGTTACTGATGATGAGGTAACCACCACTCTGTTTAGTCTGCCAAGTAATAAAAGTCCGGGGCCGGACGGCTATTCTATGGAACTTTAATAAAGCTGCCTGGCCGCTGATAAAAGATGACTTCATAACAGCCATTCGCTCATTCTTTGTAACTGGGTTTCTCCCTAAGAGTGTTAATGCTACCATCTTAGCCCTAGTCCCGAAGAAGGAAAATGTAAGGGAAATGAAGGACTATAGGCCAATAGCCTGCTGCAATGTGCTCTACAAGGTTATTTCAAAAATTTTGGCGAACCGGTTGAAGTGTCTTCTGCCTCTTATGGTTTCTCAGAATCAGTCAGCCTTTGTTAAGAATAGGCTTTTAATGGAAAATGTATTGCTTGCCACAGAGTTAGTCAAAGACTATCACATTGAGACTATTTCCCCGCGATGTGCGAAAATGTATTGCTTGCCACAGAGTTAGTCAAAGACTATCACATTGAGACTATTTCCCCGCGATGTGCTCTCCAAATTGACATATCAAAGGCTTTTGACTCTGTGGACTGGGATTTTCTATTTCAGGTTTTGGATTGTATGCATCTCCCTTCAAAATTTACCCATTGGATCAAGCAATGTGTCACTACAGCTTCTTTTTCTGTTCAAATAAATGGCGAGTTGGCAGGTCATTTTGGTAGCACAAGAGGCTTAAGGCAAGGATGCTCTCTTTCCCCCTTTCTTTTTGTGATATGCATAAATGTTCTTTCTCTAATGATTGATGATGCGGGGAAACGTAATCTGTTTGGCTATCACCCTAATTGTGAAGTTCTAGGATTAACACATCTCTGTTTTGCGGATGACGTTATGGTCTTTGTTGAGGGTAACTATAGCTCTGTTGAAGGTGTGGTTAAAGTTTTTCATCACTTTGCTAAGTGTTCAGGCTTGAATATATCTCTGGAAAAGACTACAACGTTCCTGGCGGGTGTTGATAGTAGTACAAGGGATCAGATCCACCAACGATTTGGGTTTAAAAAAGGCTCTCTTCCAGTGAAATACTTGGGTCTGCCTCTTATGTCCAAAACTTTATCAAAAAATGATCTGCAGCCGCTGGTAGAGAAGATAAATAAGAAGATCAATTCTTGGAAGGTTCGGTTCTTGTCTTATGCTGGTAGAACTCTCTTACTCAAATCTGTCATATCTGGGCTCCCGAACTTCTGGTTAAGCGCTTTTAGGATTCCTAAAGGTGTCATACAGGACATAGGTATTTGTTCTGCTTTCTTTTGGTCAGGTTTGGATATGAACCATCATAAGTCCAAGGTTTCTTGGTTAGAGATTACTAAGCCAAAGAAAGAGGGTGGGCTGGGCATTAGAAGTTTAGTGGATGTTAATAAAGTCAGCTGCTTGAAACTCATATGGAGGATTGTTTCTAGGCAAAACTCTCTTTGGGTGTCTTGGATTTAGCATTATTTGATCAAGGATCGCTCGTTTTGGTCTCTCTCTGATTCTACTTCTCAAGGTTCTTGGATGTGGAGAAAGCTCCTTAAGTATCGGGAGGTAGCTAGGGATCTCTATAAGGTTGAGGTAATTAGTGGTAATATTGCTTCTTTCTGGTATGACTCTTGGTCAAGTATGGGGATTCTTATTGACTTGGTTGGCCAGAGGGGTTTCATTGACATGGGGATCACTCAATTTCAAACTGTCCAGAGTGTTATTCAGACCCATAGATGCCGTCGACATCGGAGGAGTGTTTTTAACCAGATAGAGGACATTCTGGAGAATCTAAAATCTCAAATTACATCAGGTTCTGATGGTCATCTTTGGAGAGCTGGAAGGGACTCTTTCAGGGATAGCTTCTCTTCATCTGATACTTGGAACCATATTCGATAGAAGTACCAAGGTGTTAGCTGGTATAATACGGTTTGGTTCCCCAACCATACTCCTAAATTCTCTTTCATGTGTTGGTTGGCAAACTTGAATCGTTTGGATGTGGGCAGTCGCATCAAATACTGGTGTAGTGAATACGATGCTACTTGTTTACTCTGTTCTCGGGAAGAGGGATCACTTGTTTTTTGTCTGTAGTTTCTCTGCTGCTGTTTGGAGCCAGCTTATGCGAAGGTTCTTGGGGAGTTCTTATTCGGTTGTTTGGAATTTTATCTTAGAGGTTTTGTCCTCTTCTCAAGGCAGTAAAACTAGAACCTTTCTAGCAAGATATGTGTTTCAAGCCACAGTTTATTACCTCTGGAGGGAACGAAATGACCGTAAACACAACAATCAACGGCGATCAGTGAATCTGCTGGGGAAGTGGATCGACAAAACGGTATGTAATAGACTAACTTCCCTTCGGGATGTAGGTGTTATCTCGTATCAGGAAGGGAAACAAATTTGGGCGGATGCGAGAAGATAAATACCTTATTCTGCTTTCAATTCTTCTTAGTCTCTTGGGAATCAGTGTTCTACTGATAAACCCAAGGGCAAAAGCTAAGCATCTTATTCCCCTTTTGAAGTATCGCCTAAATCCTTTTTGCGAGTTCAATTTACCCCACTGTAACTGGCAGGTGTGGACCACTATCAGACACAATCTCTTGCAAACTTTGGTGGCTGCTGCAACTATGAACCATGAGAAATATTCCAAAAAATGGCTTGTGCTAGCATCTCAGTCTCTTGGGACTCAGTTTTTACTGTTCCCAGGAGCAAAAGCTAAGCATTAGCATTCAGTCTCTTGGGACTCAGTTTTTACTGTTCCCAGGAGCAAAAGCTAAGCATCTTTACCTTTCTTTTTGGTTTATTTCTTTGGTGTTGTCTCCCTGTTTAGTCCTTGGCTTAAATTCACAGGTTTGTACTCTGGAGGAAGGGAGAACCGGTCTTCAAGTCCAAGCTTCAAGCTACAGTTATTTGATCATATATTTGTAATTGTGTTGCTTGTTTAGTTGTGTATTTTTGCAGGTTTTAAAACTTTGATTCTGGTTGTTGTAAAATCAGAATTTGTTCTGATTTGTTTGAACTAATTGTTTTGACTTTTTTTTTTGGGAATAAAGTTTCACATTCTTCAAAAAAAAAAAAAAAAAAAAGATTTTTTTTTTTTGGGAATAAAGTTTCACATTCTTCAAAAAAAAAAAAAAAAAAAAGATTTAATCACCCGTACCAAATCAAATAATAAATTAAAATTAACTTTTTTTTTCTCTTGATGGAAAATCAGCGAGAGAAAGGAAGGGGACACTGATGAGGCCTAGAACTGAGAAGCACATGCGTCCGAAGGGATTGAAGATGGAAGTGGTTAGGTGGAGGACTGGGTGGAGCTTAAAACCGGAGACGAAAAGTAAATGTGGTGGTTGATGGAAGGAATGACGAGGAGAGAAGATGGTTGTGACTCGAGACCTGGAGTTTCGTGACGGAGAGGAGGAGTGTTGGTCGATGATGAAATATATGTGTGGTAAATCTATGAAAAAATCTAATTGGAAGTATCAAATAAAAAAAATCTAAATCGACAAAAGAAGAAACATGTTTTCCTTTTTTTTAATTGATTTTTTTTGCTTTAATTGATTTTCGTTTTTGGTTAATTGGTTTAATTTGTTTTTTTATTAAACCGATATTAACCATAATCTGTGGGCAATTAGATTTCGAATTTCAATTTATGTGGAAATAGATATTTCACTTTAGTTTTGTGGGGATTGGAATGAGACGTTAGTTTGGTGGGGATCTAATAAGATATGATACCTCTCGTGGGAAAATAGATTGTTTTTCCAACTTTAACTTCATATGTGTATAGATATATATATATATTTTTTTGGACAATCGCATTTTTCCTTTTGAAGTCATATGTGTATAGATATATATATATATTTTTTTGGACAATCGCATTTTTCCTTTTGAAGTTACATTTTAGACTCAGGAAAACAAAACTCTATTCCCTAAGTTTTAAGTTGTTTAAGAATTTATGTTTAGCTATTAAATCTCCCAAAATATATTATGTGAGAGGGGGAGGGGGGGGGAGATGTTATGCAAGTTGGAATTTGAAGAGATTCTGGTTTTTTATTAAAATCATATTTTATTTAACTTGTGATTTTAAAATATCTTCTTAAATGCTATGTTATTGAACTTGATATTCATATAAAATATTTTAAAATCACTTAGAATCTCATGTTATTTAAAGAAAAAGTTATTTAATTAATATCAAATCTCATGTTATTCAAAATGGAACAATTTTTTTTAAAGAAAAGATCAGTTGTGATTTTGGAGAATTTTGTATACATTTTTAGTTGAAAATATGAATGAAAAGAATCACACCTTTATACATGGTATTTGAGTCAACTTGGAAACCTTAATATTTTGTAAAAGAAAAAAAAAGGTTAAATTCAAGAAAAAAAAACAATATATGTATGAGCATATTAAAGTCGTCATGGAAGAGAAGAGCAACCCTAATGAAAAATAGTTTTCCTATTATAGATTATAGAAGAGCAAGCTTCACATTTCATCTCTGTTTCAATCGAAGTGAGTATTCAATGTTTAATAACTTATTTGATAATCATTGTTTAAAATATGTTGATGAATACATCACAACTTATATATGGTTTTTTATTTTATGGCTAGTTATCTCTTCATCTCTCCATTACTATGGGAGATCCACAAGGCGTTAAAAGTAAGAGTTCATATGAGCATTGGTCTGTACCTGAAAACAAAATGTTAATCCGACTACTAGTGGAAAACAAAATGTTAATCCGACTACTAGTGGATGCAATCAATCAGGGTTTCGTGATGCTAACGGTAAATTCAATAAATTAATTGTGGAATCAAGAATAGTAACAAAGCTGTATGAGAAACTTAGAGTTAGGAAAACCTACCAGCAATATAGAAATAGGATGAAGATCTTGTAAAATGTACCAAAAGTTGTCAGATCTTCTTCGTTTCAGTTCAGGTTTTGGGTGGGACCCTGAAACGAAGAAATTCACAGCTCGAGATGAAGTGTGGAATGACTAAAACGAAGAAATTCACAGCTCGAGATGAAGTGTGGAATGACTACTTTGTGGTAAGAAAAAATTATGAATACAATATTCTTGCTTATATACTGTATACTAATTTTGTTCATTTAATTTTTTTTTTACTCGATATCATCTTCAAGACTTTAGGGGACAAGGAAAAGATCATGTAAATCAAAATGAGTCGTTCAACCATCGTCATTCTAACTTACAAAATATCATAGAGAAGATTTTTGGCATCTTCAAATCAAGATTTCTTATATTTAAATCTGCACCACCATTTTGCTTATAAAACGCAAGCAGAGCTGGTACTTGCATGTGTTGTCTTACATAACTATCTTCGTAAAGAATGTCGTTCGGATGTGTTTCTTCCCGAATAAAAGGACATCGATGATTTGGATGCTGATGTAAATCATATAGATGAAGATATTAATAGTATTCAAGAACAGCAAAGAGTACTTGCTAATGTTTGGAGAGTATCAATAGCGACAAATATGTGGACAAATGCTATGAATATATGAGTTTGATATCAAAAAATGGTAATTTTTAAGTTTTTAATTGCTTTTGATTGTTTTTCAATTGCTTTTGTTCCTAGAAGTTATAATACAAAAGCTGATTCTGTAGCTACTTGGCCGACTTTGTCTGTGATCATTTGCTAAACTTTGTTAAGTAACTCTATTTTTCAAAAGTAATGGAAGTTTCATGCCAAAAAAGCTTTCATATGTATTTCTTTTCTAAAAATCTTTCAAATTCACAAGAGTAGAGTATTTTCCTTTATGATTATATTAATCTCACCAAATCACAAGAACTTTTTTTTTAATAAAAAATATAAAAAGATCTACCAAATATCCTAAATCTCACTCAAATCTCTTGAAATTTCAAATATCTCCAATCACACCAAATCTATTAAAATATAAACGGATCTACCAAATATCCTAAAATCTCACTCAAATCTTTTGAAATTTTAAATATCTCCAATCACACCAAATCTATTAAAATTCCAATTTGAAGTATTTCTGTTGAGGGTCATACTTTGTGTGTATCTATTGTTATATAATAGTTTCCGTGTGTAAATACGTTGTCGACCCGAAAAAAAGAGTATATATGTATGCATTAAAAACGATTGATTGGAATATAAATATTATTTCCTTTTCAAAATTATATCAATAAAATCGTATCTTTTTAAAAATTCAAATTAACATATAAAAATTGTTTCAATTAATTCTTACCATATATTTAACAATATTTATAGCATACAAATCATTGAGTCCTAATGTAAAAATAATTTATATCACATCATATTAAAATGAAATTATCAATGGATAGAAATCACAATACATATGCATAGTGGATATGGAAAAACATTATATCACATAATATCATCATCCAGTAAAAAAAAATCATCACCAAATGGGATAAAAACGCATCATCACCCAATTCAGTTGATTTTGCTTTATAAATACATATATCAACTTCATTTCCTAACTTATATTTTCAAAACTAGATTTCTCCTGTGCGATTGCACGGGATTTATATTTTCTTGAAAAATAAAATTTATTATTTTAATTATTTTTTAAAAAATAGATAAGCATGCATATTTTTTAATTTATTATTATTATTATATTTTTGTCGCAAAATTACTAAAAGTTGATAAATTTGAGAGTTTTCTGAAAATATATATATATATTTTTTCTTTTCTAACAGAAAAATTCTGTATTATTTGGAAAAAGTAATAGCCAATCAATATTTTTATAGTTTTCCAAAAATTTGATTTTTTAAAAGATTGTGTAATTTTTTTCATTAACATGTAACTATAAAAAGGATTACCCGTTAAAAGTTTACGTTAATTAATATCTTACACAACGATTATTTAAAATAAATTCATATAATTTAATGATAGCTATGAAAAAATTATTGCAAAAAGAACTATTTCTCTATAAAAAACAATATTCAATCAATCATTTTATTAATAATAATAGAAAAAAGAATTTAAATAAAAATTATAATTTCATTTTTTTTAATATATTAATATGAATAGTACGTTTCTTATTTTTAATACATTTATGTCTATTTCTGTTACGAATTTTATTAATATATATTCAAATATCAGTAATAATTATATTATTATCTCTTTAAAAAATTTAATTTTATTAATATATATTCAAATATCAGTAATAATTATATTATTATCTCTTTAAAAGATTTAATGTCTTTTTTGGATCATAATAGTTAATGACCTATTAATTACAATGGCAAATGCCGTAATATTCTTTAAAAAATGAAGGTTTCTTTTGAATTGGTACTTCACAAATACTATAATAATATATTTTCTCATAACATTATTTCCAAAAACTCTTTTTTAATTATATTATATTTTAACTAATCTTTTTTTTTCTTTCTCTAGATTTTCCATATAAATAAACAATCGAATGAAATAAAAAACTATGATAATATCTTTTGTGTAAAATTAAAAGCAGAAGAAACAAACAGTACAATAATGAGTTCATACATATTTTTGAAATCTATAGAAATTTGAAACCTCTAGAGCTTTAAAGAGAACGTCATTTTCCATCTGTCGACTCCAACGTTTATGATGATTAAAAATAATACGTAAGTGTATTCACAAGTCCCATAGATTTGCATCTTCCTCATCATTCCTTGTCAAAATAATCAATTTTTTAATATGATGTATATTTTCACCATATGCAAATTTGTTTTAAGAATACACAAGAAAAATGATCATGTACCCAAAAAAGAATGGAAAGGAAAGCATTAACCTCATTGACAAGAAAAATCACAAACTAAGGTGAGAAAAATCACAAACTAAGGCGTAAGATCTCCGATTTTGTGAAAAATACTTTACTATTTGAAGTATTCATGTTTATATGTTAATACTATACATATATGTTTTATTTATAGTATTTTGTTTATGAAGTGTTTATGTATATATTAAAATATGGAAATGAAGCAGCTCAATGTATTAAGAATGATATGGTGATTTTAATAAGTTCTTCTGCTTGACACAATCAATAACCATAAAATGGGCACTTTGTTGATGGAGATCAGTGTTGCGCCACCTTCAATAAAATGGGAAATTAATCCTGCTTTTCAGATTATTTTGGACTTTACAAAAAAAATCAAAAATAAAAGAAAATTTCCACATACCAAGTAGATTTTCAAAGGAAATAAAGAAATGGTAAAAGTACATTTAAATATAAATATGATACAATAAATTTTTGCTTTTAAATTACAATGGAATATAAATATGTTAGCAAGAGCCAAAATCATGTTTGTAAGGTTCAAAAATTGTATTCTAAGAACTACTTTCCAATGCTAATCATGCAGACAAATCTGAATGTTAAATAAAAATAATAAACATAATATACGTTTTATGTTTGGTTTCAAATGTGCCAATTTATAATACAGTAAAAACCAAATTCGTCTTTTTAGCTATTTATAAAAATATATGGAAAAATATGCCCAAGTATGGCGTAGTAGCATATTAAATTTGGACATAAAGTGAATATTTGTTCCTTGACAAAATAAAAGTGAATATTTGTTATTTTAAATCAATTTAATTTTTGATAGCACTATATAAATAATTGATTGTTAGGTTTGATATTTAATCAAAATAAGGTATCAGATGATATAAATACATGTTTAGAAGACATGTTTATTTAAAATATATATAATATGATTATATAGTTAATATGTAATCAACATTAAATAAATAATTTATTAATATTTACTTTATCAAATTATAAGAACTTTTATATTATTATAAACAATCTATTTTTATTTATATGAACAATCTTTGAACAACATTGAAAATAGAATCAACCCGTGTTATATCACGGGGAAACTCTAGTTTTCAGTATTGCAAAATAATGCTCGATCTTTTTTGGTAGTTCAAAGATGGATAATTGTAAACAACCATTTAGGATTTTCTTATGAAACTATTTTTGAAATATCGTCATGTTACGTTACGTTACTATTTTAGTCGGTGTATTCCATAAGTAACATTAATAGTATAAGGTATATAAAGGGATAATACAAATGATGTGAAATAAAATTATATATAATTATTGTTATAAGATTCTTAATAAAGTCTTAATATGAAATTATTTCATGTTATATAAATTAATTTCATTAGACCTTTAGTTTATTTTTTCAAAAATTTACATGGTTTGCATGTTTTAAGACATGAACATAGTTTTATGGAATTTTGCAATACCAACAAGAAAAATTTTGACATTAGTTTTTTGTCTAATAGTTTTTCAAAACCCGATAACACAAAACATAACATAAAAATAAACAACACAATGTCACAAACCAACAACGCAAAACCAATAATAGCAATCAAAAGTCAACAAAGCATCCACGCCCACGATCTCTTTGGATATATTTTGTCTCTATTTTTTAGCAGAGGGAAACCTAGTCTTTCTTCTTCTTCCCATATTGTTGTTACATTATGGTGGAACCAAACGAATTGCATTGCAGTAATATCCTCTGAAATGTCTCATTCATCCGTACCGGGGACAACGTAAATGGTTTCACAATACGCCAATACTCATTGCTTGATGAAACATCGTCATCCCTGATCTTTTCAAAAATATTCTATATGCAAAGTGACTCAATCCCAAAATCTTCGACAAATTTTCTTTCACCTAATGGAGAATTCTATCAATCAAGTATTGATAATCAAATCTCTCGCCTCCTAACTTATGTAGCATGTAGATTTGACCAATTTTTGAATGTCATTTGATATTATCTCCATTATGTGAGTATTTTACTCCATGAGAAAAAGTAATGTGATTCATTGTCCTTAAAAAAATAAAAATAATAAGCAACACCATCATAAATAAGAAAAAACAATTTTGCAAATACAAATGTGCACAGTTTTACAGGTATTTCATATGTGAGGTATTTCGGGTATTGTTAGTATACACTAGTACATGACTTTCTGGTATTGTCAGTATTATATATATGTATATATATATATATATGATTGTATTGTTGGTGTTGCTTATTACATTGGTGTATGGTTTTTCAGGTAATGCTAATATTACGTTTATATTTGGTTTTGTAAGTATCGCTAGTTTTATTAGATCTAAATCTCAAAAAAAAATATTATGACATGTTATTGAAAATCAAAATAGATTCACCAAAATTAGACAACTTCAATCACATTTATCATAATAACTATGGTAAACCCTTTCATAAATCTATAATCAAAGCTGTATACACAAAATCTAAATCAAAATTAAAAATGAAATACGAGGTACAAAAATATGAACAAAAGAATCTCAAATCTTTGGAAACAACACAAAACTGAAAAGAATGTGAAACAATCGACCGGAAATTTGTTGGAGCTAAAGTCGGCCGGAAACTCGCCGGAAATAATGGTGCTTTAAAAACCTGCGAAATGTGAAAAAGATTAGAAAGGGAAAGAAAAAAAGAGAAATAATAAATATTTTAAATATTTAATAAATAAATAAGAAGAATAAATTGACGAGACGGTGCAGATCAGTTGGTATCGCGCCGCATCATCCCACCAAAAGGTCATGGGTTCGAATTCCCAAAGTAGAAACATTTAAAATGCGTTAAAAAAAAATAATAATAATAAGAAGAATAAATTTGGAAGAAAAATTATTGAAGGCCACAATCTAGACTTCTCTGACTCATATGGCAACTATGCTGTAAATAGTTAGATGGGACATTGTTGAAGCAAAGTGGACTTCTTCTGACTTGTGACTCTTCTGGTTTCCCATCACTCTAATGCCCTCTCTAATAAATCACCACTTTTATAAAACTCAAAACAGAACAAAGTATCATAACCGAATTCTAAATAAAAAAATGTCTCAGAATTCAAAAATTGTAATATTAACGTGTTAGTTTGCAGTTATTTTTCACATCTGCTATTCTCCTTCGATCAAAATTAGCAGCTACATATATATGCTCACAAAAAGGGAACTCTAACAACATTGATGATGTCTACGCTTATATTGTATTGTCACCTAAGAAGGTGAAAACCCGTTTTTTGAAAATGCAAGCTAAATCTGTGATTTCGTTATTCCTCATTCTCTGAACACTATTTTCAGGTTGTCCGAGTAAGTTTCTTTTACGCGATAATGTTGTCGCTACATCAACCGTTAGACTCGCCATGTCTCTGCTTTTCGTTAGTTCCCTTAGAATAGTTGCAGAGCTTGACAAGCCAGAGATTAGTCTGTTTAGTAATATCAGTATCTCTCTCATCAATAGTGTCCTGCGCCAATAAAACAAATCGTTGTTTATAATTCGGTTAGATTAAAATGTTTGGTGTAAATCACTCTGGTGAAGAATAAACCTCGCTTTGAATATTTCGTCTTTTGGATGAAACTCTGATGATTCCGAGTCTATTTCCCCAGCTAAAAGATGAAGTATCAACATTAAAAAGTTGGTATCTTGAGTTAGTTTATGATTTGAGAGTACTTCATATCCAGAGTTTCCTGAAGAAGCTGCTAAAGCCAAGATCATTATTACACTCCGACAGAGTTCCAGATCCTGTAATTCAAATTAACCACAATGATGTGTAAAATCCAAATTGCAGTAAAAGTTAAACAAATAGGAGTTCTGTACAGTTCTTTTGGTACCTCTGATGTCTTTCTGGGAGAAGTCAAACAATCTGCTAAACCTTCAAAGATTTTACCAAATGCTTCCAAAGCAAAGAGATTTCCTTCACTGTCGTTTTCAGCATCTGCGGAGTTCCTTTTCTCATGGAGAGAATCAAATCTATCTAATAGTTTAGGGCCTTCGAACAGAAAATATCAAAACTGAATAAATTAGAGAAGAAAGAAGAGCAATTTTGCAACGATGATTTCATGAAATACAAATACACCTCAGACTTATTTAGCAGTTAATAGAGTGAGTGAATGAATAGACTACTTACAGTTGAGCAGCAAGTAAAAAAGATGAACAGCTTCTTTCCTTACATGTAAGCCAACTTCTTTCCGTAAAAGCAATGAAATGCTCTCAAACACTTCCTTGGAGACAAAACTGGTCAATTAAAGTTATACGAATGCAGCGGTTAGTAAAACCAGAACAAGAAAACGAGTTTTGAGTGCTTACGTTTCTCTCTCAGTATAAGCATCAGTGCTTATCACGATTATGTTCATTATTGACAATGCTTCCATTTTCACATCCTCTTCAGTTCTTCTACTAACAAGTTGATTCATCAATTCAAACAGAGAATGCCAGTTTGCATCTCCACTAGGCTGAGCGTTATCAGTATTTCCTTGGCTATTCTTAGAAAGAGAACACAAAACGGTGAAGATGTTAAGGTATACAGTAATTCAACTAACAAGGAACCATTAAAAAAAAAAAAAATCTTTACAATGATAATTTTATGGTTTATTTTTTTGTTAAGCTGATAATTTGTTGGTTAATGTAAGAATTTAGAGCAAGGAAATATTGGAGAAAAACAGAAAAGTATCCCAGATAGAGAGAGTAGATACCTGGATTCAAATCTCTTTTCAACACCGCATACATGTTCCAACAGCACATGTAGTACATGCAGAGATCTATAAACAAGAACGGCCTGCACAACAGATGAATGAATAAACTCTCATTAAAAAAGATTCAGAAAAAACAACTTGCAGGAAAGCTTTGAATCTTAATCTGACTTACATTTTCCACTTTACAAAGATCAAGTAGTGGTTCAACAAAGGTTTTCAAATGTACAAAGCCATAGCTGATCTGTAGCAGACAAAGGTGGGTCAATTAAATATTGTGACCAATAACTTATATATCAACAAGTATAGCATTTGAACTAAAAGTAACACCTTTGTCACCACAGAGTATAAACGATACACTTTTTCAGATTCTAAGGCTTTAGAAGATTGCATATCTGACGAGGTTTTCGTTTCCTGTTTTTCAATTTCTTGGAAAGGCGTATTCATTTTCAAAAAACTAAAGAGAATTTGAAGATCTGTTGAACAAGCTAGTAGCAACTCTGAAATTAGATTTTTCCTCGGATCTTGATAATTTGAGGTGCACCAGATATCTAGCAGCTTCTTTGAAAGTTCATCATGATTGGCCAGATCCGCCTGAACACCAGTAGTCTTGAAGCCTAAGTTAATCCAAAGCAACAATAATGAATAAAAAAACCCAACAAAAGATTGAAAAACTTCGTCCACACAATAGAGCTTTAATAGGACATTGCCAATATCAACATTCACATACGTCTTTTATCATCCAACCCCGTTGTAGAGTTGATTTCTCGATGATTTACTGAACTAATTGCAGCTGGTTCCCTGTTTAACAAGTTCTTTACTAGATCAGATTTGGTGGAAAATAAAAGTACCCTCAAGCTAATAAACGGTAAGTTCTGATTCTCTAAAGAGGGGATAATAAACAGTAGGAGTAACTGCTTGCACCCCAGTTACACAACATGAAAAAGAGTTTCATGTTCTAGCATTTACAGTTCACTAGTTAAATCTTGAGAAAAAATGATATGCAAAATACTGATAATATTTGAAACCTATAGCGATATATTCAACGAAACAAGATACTTTAAGGCAATGCTACAAAACTAGATACTCTAAGGCAATGATAAATTGCTAATAAAGAAATAGACCCATGTTCTTTGGAAAACTAGGAAAAAAAAACAATCTAAAGATCCAATTTTAGATGTGTTATTCGCTTACAAGTTTGTTCCTTTAGAAGCATGAACTGTAGAAGAACATTGCCCTTTATTATCAGCAGACAAGTTTTTCGACAGTGTTTCTTTGGTTTTTCCCTTCTTAAGCTGAGAGCATTCATGTTCCTAGAACAATGATAGAGATTTTCAAAACAATATTGATGGAAATGGAAACTTCAATGAACTGAAAACTGAAAGATAAGGCCATACCAGTCCCAGCAAATGCTTAGAGACACGTTCCAGCTCTTGCTGTTAATCATATACCACAAGAACAATATGAGAAACTACAATTTTCCATCCTTGTGATCGCAGAGACGCAAAATAAAACGAAACCCTAACCTTTAAGCGGTTAATTTCAAGATCTTTCTCATTATCACAGCGACGACTTGAAGAAGTCGGCGAGATTGGTTTAGCAGTAACGGTAGGGTTGGAATAATCCACTAACGCGTCACTGAAACCGCCTACTCTTTGAGAGAGTTCTCTAGGTGGAGAATAGCTGAAGAAAGGATCACGAGTCCGAACGTTTTTCCGTTGCACGGCGGTTGGTTGTAATTGCATAGAGTGAGATGAAATCGTCGTCACCATCTCCGGCGTCGGTACAGACACTGGAACAGACGGAGTAAGTGAGCCGCGAAACCCATCGTTTTTACTTTTGGCTTCGAAACTCTCCATGAATTCGAGAACCGCGTCATCAAAGTCTTGCTCATCCATCGCTGTCTAAGTTCTCTCTCTCTCTTTCTCTCTCCCTCTAAAATCGAGTAAGTAGGAAAATTAGGAGAAATCGAAAACGCATTAGTAGCAATGTTGCAGGAGAAGTGACCCGACCCGGAAAATTGAAACCCGCAAATAAGTGATTTGGATAGCGATCTGTCCGGTTATGTCACTAAAGTACCCAAATTAAACCAGGCAAAACCTGCGATAACTTTAGTTACTACCTTTGTAATTTCACGTATACTATCGCAGTTTCAACCATATATCTCTAAACTTTTGGTCTCTCCGCTACGCTCACAATTTTGAATTCATTAATTGCATAAATTTTACTAGGTGGTGCATCTTTTTCCATACATAAATAAATCCGATTAACCACAAGAAAATCAACTTTTAGATCGATTTAAATGTTGATTTATCCCAAATTTTGATCCTATTTTGTGAAGAGGTATGACAAACAAGTGTAAGGAAGAGGTTCACCGTTCTTATCGGCTGCAAAACTGGTCAAAATTTGGAATAAATCAGCATTTAGATCGATCTAAAACTTGATTTTTTGATTGTTAACCAGATTTTTATATATAGGGGAATTTTGCATCAGTTAGTAAAGTTCGTGTACTAAAATGAGTTCAAAAATTGTCTATGAAGCGTCGTAGTAAAGAGACAAAAAAAATTCAGGGAAATCTGGTTGGAAATCCAATAGTATGTGTGGAAATAGTACAAACATGACTTCTCTTCTTTGGAAATAGTAAGAACTGTTACGCATTTTCTTCTCCACAAATTTTGGTGGGTTCTTTTTCTTCATTCACGTCGGTTTCTTAGGGTTAAACTAGTGACGATGTGGCCTAGAATCAACGGTAACATCCCTTACAACATCACTCCTCCATAGGTAATGTTGTTCGTTCAAATTCTACTTTTTGAAATCTCAGAATCAGTTATTTCTTTGGATCAATTTTTACTGGAACTATTACCACCCACCAATTTGATATTCTTCTTTCTTTGGCTTCCCTGTAATAATGGTTGAACCTATCCGATGAACAATGCAAGACATTTCACTAACCGTTAAGGAAGTTGTTTTTGCTCCTCATGCTATTGATGCGTCTAAAATGGATTTGACCGAACCAAAGTGAATTCGCTCGAGCTCTGGGTCGTAGAACCCTAAACACACCTGATTTTCACCCAAGGAAGTCTCTTGAGAGTTTAACCCACTCGTTATCGCAAGTTCAAGGTTGAGTCACTTGTAGCAAAGAGTGGGATCGATCCTCAGAGAACAAGGTTACTTTTTAATTCTAATATCTAAACCTATCTAAGATCCTAAAAGATGGGAGTTTGTTGTTTGGGAGGTTTATTCGCATAAAACTAAAATAATAAATAATTAAATAAACTATAGAGACAGCCAGGGTTTTGGTTTCCCAGGGACCTAAAATTTGTGGGTCTCTCGACTATTCAGTTAAACACGGTTACTAGTATTACAGTTATTGATAAAAATTACGGTTATAAACGGTTAATTAATAATAGTTACCGTTATAAACTATTAATTAATAATAATTACAGTTTTAAACGGTTAGTTAATAATAATTACGATTTTAAACGATTATTTAGTAATAATTACCGTTATTTAAACGGTTAACAAAATAAATAAAAGAATATTCAATAAAAAAAACCTCTAAATTTTTTAAAGAGTTTTTTGTTTGACTGAAAATAAAACTAATATTCAAATAAATTATTACAGTAAATTCAAACAATTTAGCTGTAATCGATATATTATTTTATAATTACAAATGATATATTATTATTATTATAATATCTCTAATCAACAATTTGAAAACACTAATAAATTGGTCAATTTAACTTCAAATAATTTTATTTTTTAAAAAATATATATTTTCTAATATTTATACATATAATATCGCTTACTTAACTATTATTAGTGTTAATACAACATATTAAATATTTTTTTTACTTTTATAAACGGTTACGGTTACAATTTTACGATTTTAACCGTACGGTTAACCGTTATTTTATACGGTTAAGGTTAATAACTTTTGTAATCGTTAACCGTAAAAAGTTTACGGTTATGGTTACCTTTTTACGGTTAACGGTTACGGTTATTAACCATTTTATACGGTTACGATCTGATTACGGTTATAAACAATACGGTTACGGTTGGGTTTTCGTCATGTCTAATTCAGGGCCTAATAACTGACATATCTTAAACTTAGGCAAGGATATTGACTACGCCATTGTGTTTGGTCATAGCCGTCATACCCTAGAGGTTGCGAGGTCAGAACCTCCCGGCACACCGCCATGGTGTCTGACCAAGCCTGTAACACCCGAGACTTTCAGTGAATTTGTTATCGACAAAATTTCTCGACGATAAGGACGCGCGGT
>CM071719.1:2844298-2871397 GCA_036630335.1 Physaria fendleri | reverse complement strand
TCTTCCGGTCCTCCCTAGTAGTAGATCGTCAACCTTCCCAGAGCTTCCTTAGTGTATTTATCACTTCTCGGTTTATGGTATGTCTTAGTTTGCCTAGGATAGGCCTCTAGCTTCCGTTCGATAGTCTTCAGATTCAATCGATACGGCTAAAATTCTGGTTAGTAAAGTCACGGTGATTTGCTAGTCCAGCCAATTTATGTCCTGGGATTAGGTTATGCTTTGAGAATAGGACTTGGTAGGTTGGATATCGGTTGTGTGTATATCAGCTCTCATCTCTGCACTGACTTGGTAGGTTGGATATCGGTTGTGTGTATATCAGCTCTCATCTCTGCACTATAAAGTCATTTATGATTATCAAGCTTTTAAGCTCACATTGGTTAGGATCTCTCCACCGGCATATCAGACTGAGGAAGCCCCTCCTTGTTGGTAATCCTTTGAAAGCTTGGTCTCACCATCGCCTCTGTTGAACGTCTTTGCCATCTCCTTAGGGCTTTCAATAATCAGCTTGAGGATCTATCTCCTTTGGTTTCTCCAACTTTCTCCAGTGGTGTTATTTTGATCTTCATGTATTCAAGGTGCTTTAACTCTCAGTGAGGCCTTATCTCCAACCTGGTATTTTCAGCCTTCTCTTGTTCTCTTAGTCTTGATCTTCTTCCCTGGGACCTTTTTTTAGAATCTTGTTTCATATAGCTTATGCTCTAGTTTCCAAAGATGTATGTATCTTGGGCTTTGCTAATGTCTTATGTTGTTCTTTTGTTTGGCCTTCATGGTATGTAATCAGCTTCAAATGCTGCTAGTTTGGCTTTCATAGTATGTGATCAGATTCAAATGCTGCTGTAAACTGTGGTTCTGGCTTTGTTAATATAAGGTTCTATTAGTTGGAAAAAAAAAAAAAAATGGTTTCTCCAACTTTCTCCAATGGTGTTATTTTGATCTTCATGTATTCAAGGTGCTTTAACTCTCACTGAGGCCTTATCTCCAACCTGGTATTTTCAGCTTTCTCTTGTTCTCTTAGTCTTGATCTTCTTCCCTAGGACCTTTTTTTTAGAATCTTGTTTCATATAGCTTATGCTCTAGTTTCCAAAGATATATGTATCTTTGGCTTTGCTAATGTCTTATGTTGCTCTTTTGTTTGGCCTTCATGGTATGTAGTCAGCTTCAAATGCTGCTAGTTTGGCTTTCATGGTATGTAATCAGCTTCATATGCTGCTGTAAACTGTGGTTCTGGCTTTGTTAATATAAGGTTCTACTAGTTGGAAAAAAAAAAAATTAGACACTACTTTTACTAATACAACGAAAAATGAGTTAAATAGACTTATTAAATGGTGATGACTTGTCAGTGACTTACATATGATGTGAGGACATACATAAAATGTTTGTGGGACAGTTGTTAAGCGGTGAAATTTTTGGTCTGAGAGGTTGCGGGTTCAACTCTCTGTTTACCTAAGGCATAACCACGGTTACGGTTATAATTTTTTTTAACCTTAAATTAAACCATTAAAGATCCGATTAATACGGTTACAGTTATTATAGTTATGATAAAAACTACGGTTATAAACGGTTAATTAATAATAACTCATTAACTTGGTCAAAATTAACTTCAAATAATTTTATTTTTTCAAAAATATATATTATCTAATATTTAACTTCAAATAATTTTATTTTTTCAAAAATATATATTATCTAATATTTATACATATAATATATTTTATATGTTAATATAGTATATTAAATATTTTTAATTTTATTTATTTTTGTAACGATTACAGTTACAATTTTACGGTTTTAACCGTACGGTTAACCGTCATTTTTAACCGTACGGTTAACCATCATTTTTGTACGGTTACGGTTAATTGACGGTTACAGTTAATAACTTTTGTAACCGTTAACCGTAAAAAATTTACGGTTACGATTACGGTTATTAACCATTTTATATGATTACGGTCTGGTTACGGTTATAAACGAAACGGTTACGGTCCAAAATACGGTTACGGTTGGATTTTGGACATGTCTACGTTTACCTTACGGTTATAAACGAAACGGTTACGGTCCAAAATACGGTTACGGTTGGATTTTGGACATGTCTACGTTTACCAATCAAATTAAGTAACCCCATATTTGTTTTTATTTGTTCTCACTCAGATGATATTAAAAATCACTTTTCAATAGACTATCCCCCAAACACAATTTAATTTGAATACGCTTAACAATGAAACTGCATTGAAAAATACGTTTTCATAACATAAATCAAATTAATGGAGTATTTTTGAAGTCTCTTCATATATTACCATAATTGTAAGATCTTGGATGTTATACATTATGTCGAGACGTAGAAGATAAGACTAAAGTAAATTATAGTGCTACCTAATTAAACGTTGTGGTCACTACCGAATTAACCCATCTTTATATCTATCTACCTGTATCATCCTCAATTATTAGTAATACATATATAAATATAATATTTTGTGTTGCTACGGTCACTTTTTCTCTCTCCCACTCTCTTTTTCTCTATAACCAAAACTAAAAAACACAACACAAGCTATGGCTGGTATGCTTCCCGGAGTTGAGTGTGCCAGAAGACGACGGTTTCACGGTAGTGCTCCGCCAATTGAATCCTCTAACACGGCTGTGGCAGCAGTGGCTGGACAGGTCTGGACGCGGAGACCATCGTTTTCTCTTTACACTAGCAATTGTGAAGGCCACCAGGCTCATGTCTCCTTCTCGGTATTTAAATTAATCAAATACAACATAATACATAGCTCAAAAAAAAAAAATTTTTATATAAGATATATTCGAATCTCTTAACTTTATAGGAGAGAAGTGTGAGGAACAAATCATACGGAGAAGACAAGGATGAGAAGCTAGACGGAGTAGCCAAAGAAGCTAAGGAGAGGTTGAACGAGCGGCTTAGAATCCCGCGTAACAGGTTCTGTTTTAGTAATAACGGCGTATGATAAGTAAAAAATGAATTCATAATTCACCTTAAAATACGCTGAAGAAGATGAAGTGTTTTAACATATCATTTGGTACGACGCACATGAGCAGAGATATAATAATTGTGAGATCGACTTTTGTCGGACAATTATTTTCAGCTCTTTAATGTTTTAACCCCATTTTTATGTCCTGTGGCGCATTTTAGCAAGTGGTCTCCTTTTAGATTGTTGAGTTATGTCTTTTTTGTTTTCTATAGTGGAAACTTCAAGGAAACCACTAGGCAACTTTCGAAGGAGTGGACAAACAAAATTTTTGAAATAATCGACTCTTGAATTTTGTTTTCAATTTTCAAGTTCAGGCAAAATAGTAAAGACAAAGGGAATAGATTGGAGCAAAGGAAAGGTAAACCACATGGGGAGTTACCGACAGAGGTGGTGGGGTTGAAGAAGAGACGAGGAAAATTGATAGAATGGTTCAAGTGGCGAGTCAGGGAACAACAAGATTGTGCTATTTGTCTAGATCGGTTCAAGACTGGAGAAACACTGGTTAACTTGCCATGTGCTCATAAGTTTCATTCCATTTGCTTATTGCCTTGGCTAGATACCAATCTTTATTGCCCTTACTGTAGAACTGATATCTGGAGTTAATTGTTGTAATATCTTCATCTCCTATTTCAAAGTATTCTTAAACTCGGCCCTGAAATATCATCGACTCTAAAGAAAAATCATTTTTTGTGGGGATTAATAAGGAAGTCTACAAAAGCAAATATACTGTAATAGAACTGCAACAACAAAGCTTGACAGAGGAAACATACAAAGCAACTCAAAGAACGAGAGAAACTAAGCAAACTAATAAAAGCCTCACAACCTTCCGGGGAGAAAGTCGACAATGCTGTCAAGAAATCAGATTTGCGTCGAGGAGATTAGCACTTGAGACTGATCGAGGAGCTAAACCAGAGCTGGAAAGCAAACAGGACCAAAAGATAGTGAGAGATCAAAATATGAGGTCTTATCCACGTTTGCATCAGTCAAGTAGTCATGCGACAACCACGCTCACCGACAGTATTATGGATCTCATGGGAAGATCACAATGAACTAATCACCACAACAATTTCGGGAAACAAAGTAGTTTATGAACACTAACGAACCCGGGGTAAGGTCAGCTTTTAGTAGATGCCGAAGAGATTGGGAATGTGTTGTTAAATGAAACAGTAAGTTTTTACCGAATGTATTAGGGTACGAAATTTGTTGTAACTAAGTATACCATTTGATATGTCAAAAGAGGGCAACATAGGATGTACCCGAGATCTTTAAGGCTGTAAATTTTGAGAGAAGTGGAGGATACAGTCTTCGGATATGCGTAATGTTATGACTTATAAGCACAGAGGAAGTGATAGGAGGTAGCTTAGGGAGACGTGTAGCTTAGACTGGAAGAGGATTGTGAGAAATGTTGATGCAAATGGTGACAGATTGGCTTATATGGAAGACCCCACTAGGATTATGTCTTCCAACAATGTCTTGGCCATTTCTCTCTGTTATGAAATCTTGTAACTTTGAATCTATATCATCTCCAGTGTTCTCATATAATAAGACTAATAATAGATATAACGCAACAACTTATTCAAATGTTAGTACACAAACATAATAACTCATGAAGAAGGGTCTAAAGCATATTGAAAGTTGTTACCAAAGGCGTTGTACATACTATTCCAATTCCCAACTGCTAGAAGAGTTCTTGCAAGAGCTTAGAGCGCTTTACATGATGCAAAACAAAGGCACAGAACACAATGCTCTCTACCAGTAATCACCACAAGAACATTTTCCGTCTTTGAAGTGATGGAAACGTTTGTTGTCTCTCACAATCAGCTCCCTACCGATGATTTTGGACATGATCTTGATGAAGTTGTGACAATCCCCACACACACGGAGATTTTTGATGATTGTAAGTGTCTTCCTAGGTGGAGTGGATATGATACCATAAGCAATCGCTAATCTCTCGCTATGGTAGAGTAGTGCCTGTTCTTTGGCTTCTTGATCAATGTCGTGCAGAACAAATCGTGTGTCTGGGACATAAACCGCTCCCTTCTTCGCAGCCATCTCCTTTGCTTCATCCTTGTAGAAAGTTAGATTTCGAAACTCAAGGATCCTGCTCTTGCTAGTAACCATGTTTGTTTCCTTGAATGATTTAGGTGGAGGGGTAGGAATCTTGTTTTTTACAGCTTTTGATGGGTCAAGATCAACCATCAATTCCTCTGTGTAATCCTCTAAATCGATATCTCCATGTAGCCGAGCATAGTTCCTCATAGCTTCCCAAAACTCAGCTGTGGGTTCAAACGGAAGATCATGAATGTATTGCTCTGCCTCAACAAGATGCCCACATTTTCCAATAACATCTAAAACACCCAAATAATGTTCTGTCTTTGGAGCAATCCCATGCTCATTTTTCATCGAATCAAAATGCAAAAATGCTTCTTTTATGCCACCAACAGTAGCACAAGCCAAGAAAACGGAAAGAAAGGTCTCCTCATTCGGCTTCAAACCTTGTTTTGTCATCTCCTCAAACAAATGCAACGCATCATCTCCCATTCCGTTATCACTATAAGCACGCATCATCAAATGCCAAGAATCCATATTTTTATCAACCATATGATCAAAGACTCTCTTAGCATCAGTTACACTCATACACTGTCCAAACATGCTAATCACCATATTGTTAAGTTTTGGATCAGCTCTAAACTTAGACTGCAGGAAATGATCATGTACCTTTTTAGAATGCTCAAGAGACTTTAAATTCGCACAAAACTCAAACAACATAACAAAACTCATGTACCTTTTTAGAATGCTCAAGAGACTTTAAATTCGCACAAAACTCAAACAACATAACAAAACATTCTCTATCAGGCATAGCTCCCTTGTCAAGCAATTCAATGGCATCTTTATACTGTCTCCGCTGACACAAACGCACAACCTCTTCAACACTAGGAGGAGCTGTCTCATTCATCTGATTAGGGATTTGATTCGAGCTTCTTGGGGGTTGCTGCTGCGGAGTATAATACTGATTTTGAGGACTTTGCTGAACATTCTGATTCTGATAATTGTTACCAGCACCACCATATTGAGGCCTTTGACCACCTTGTTGAGGCCTTTGCCCACCATACTGAGCCCTGTGTCCATTGTATTGAGGATTTTGAGGATTCCACTGATTAGTGTTCGTCTGATTCTGATAACCATGAGAATCGAAGCTTTGAGGTGGATATGGCCGTTGTTGAGAAGGTGGCCCAGACTGAGGATTCTGGTAGTAATCGTTCGTGGCGGCGGAAGTGCTCAAGTTTTGGGTAAGAATTAAGTTTCGGGTCAGAGTTTTGGTACCGAAGAAATGAAATTGAGAGGAGAACCTGGGAAATGAAGAACGTAATTGAAGTAGAGAACCTATTTTGATAATCTTCTGGGTTCGTGCGCAACGAATCGCCATTAGAGAAGACATTTTGTTGAAGAGAAGAAATGGTTCAGATAAATAAAACCCTGTGACTGTGATTAAATCAACAAAACCCTAGCCTGTGACTGTGCGGGACGAGGTGATATGTGCAGAAAATAAAGATATAGAATATTTATGATAAATATTTGCAATTGGGTCGATTGGTCTGTTAGCCCATTACAGGCCGAGTTAGCCCATTACATAGAAATTTCCTTTTTTTCCACAAAAATCAACATCCAAGAAGACCGAGGAACTGAAAATAATAACAACATAGACAAGTGATACACAATACAGTGTTTTATAAACACATCTCATCTCATGTAAACAAGTAACGCATATGTCTGTTTATTTATCTATATTACAGACTTATTTTTTGAGATTTGTACATGCAACATGTTGCAGATCCCCCTCATGTATGTTAGCTTCTAGTAATCGCCACTCTATTTACATCTTCCTCATCCTATACACCCTCTTCCTTTCTATGCATCTTTCTCTATTACTTCCCCCATTTGGTTCACATTACCGCCATTTCATAGTCTTGAACGGAAAAGGCGTTTCTTGAAACCAAGATTTGAGTTCTTACGGGAGGAGGAAGTTGCATATGGTTGGCCATTGAGAGAACCCGTAAATCTGATATCCCACCCTTCTATGTTCTTTGGAACGCATGAGTCGAACAGGAATTGCCCGAGAACGCTGTGAGCGTTTATGCTTGTTGGTTGGAGTGGGCGGAATGAGTATCTTTCTCTCAGCTCTTCTTGTGAAGATGATGGATCGTTGTTGTTGTTGTTAATGTTGCTTTGATATGGAGCTGAGCTCGGTAAGAAAAAATGGTCACTTGGTCCCGTGGCTACTCTTCTTAGGCTTTGGTTAGAGTTCACAGCTACTTTTTGAAGGTCGCATATTAATTCAAAGGTCTCATCATGCGTGTGAGCTCTTTCTCCAAGCTGCCGAATTTTCTGTAAATGAACTGACATGGCCTTCTCTAAAAAGTTGGAGATAACAGCTCGGTATTGTATTGGGTTATGTGCGTAGTGTCCTGACAAGAGAAGCAAACAAAAAAACTCAGATTTTGTACCATTGACATTTGACAATCAAAATTAAAAGCCATCTCCAGGGCACGTACTAACCAGTATCATAAATTCCTTAGCATAAGAGATGTCACGATGGCATATGCCGCATATTATAAAGATTGTCATAAGCATAATATTTTATATGTGATCACTAACCTGCATGCGGGGAATTTTTCCACTTGACAACCTTAACTTCCCCTCCTAGTTCCTGCAGTTGATGGGTGAAGCTTGAAATTACTTGGAGAGGAGCTAGTTCGTCATTCTCAGAGCACAAAATGAGATATGGAGCCCCAATTTCCTGGAAAATTTATCATATGTTAGCTACGGATTCGAGAAGACAAAGAGAAGGAATGAGTCTAGGAGGATAACTTACAACTGACGAGTAAAGGGCCTGCCAGTACTCACTGCGTTGGGATTCAAATCTTGTAAGATATAAACCGTCCAGCCCTGAAGAAATCCCTTTAGCCACCCAAGATACTAGTTTTGAAGGTCCAGACATTTTCCGTATGGTGGGATGCAGTGCAAATTTCACATTCAGATCACTCGTAAAATCCAATGGGCCAGAGTCATAGACATGTCCAGAAAGACAGTTTTTAACCAACTGGCTATCATACTTCACAAAACAGAAACAACATAGTTAAACCTCTGATTCAAACTAAACAAGTTGAGCTTTGAATATAACAGTATAGGAGACAATTCTCACAGGATGTATTAGAGCTTCACAATCACCCATGATCACCTGCATTGTTTAATATTTTTAGAAACTATTAGTTACCCATTTTAACAAAACTTGAAAGTAGCACAAGATGACCAAGTGTTGGGAGCAAATTAGCTGAAATTTGAATCCTATTGAACTAACCTGTAATACTTTGTACATACAAGCTTTGGGAGCCCCAGAGAAAGCTAGAAAGATAACAGGACATGGTCTAGCCTTTAGCTCCTGAATAATAACAGCAGTAGAAACACTTAAGTAACATACCAACCAGCAAGATAACCGTTAAGGGAATAATCAAACATAAAAGAGATTCTCTTCAAATTCCTGACAAAAAGAACTTAAGATGAAATGCAAAACAGTTTAGAACTTACCTCAATGAGTTCAGAAAGAAGGTGGAATGCTAGAGAAAGAGCTATTTGAGGATAAAACCTGAGAACATAAGACGAATAAGCAAACTACTAAAAGAGATTCTCAAAGTATCAAATGTAGAATATCTAAAAGCTAGCTATGGAATCGCAAACTACTAAAAGAGATTCTCAAAGTATCAAATGTAGAATATCTAAAAGCTAGCTATGGAATCTTTCAGATCTGTACAGTATTGATTGACTATAATTTGAAAACAAACAAACAAAACAACGAATTCCCAAAAACAATCTCAGACCCAGAATAGTTCAATTCGTCAATCAAATCTAATTTTGAAGAAAAACCAGAAGAACCCAAAAGATTTTTCTCTGATAAATGCTGTTTTACAAAACCAAAGCTACAAAAACACCATTGATTTGATACCTACAAAACATCCCCACATCAAAAAAGTCATCGGAAACTTCTCATTAATTTACTTGTTCGTCGAAAAATTACTCAGAGATAGAACAAACTTACGCAGTGAGAAAATCAGCACGGCAAACAAGAGAACTCCAACCAAGAGAAGAGTAAAGATCAACAAAATTCGAAAGATGACTCTCATCTATCGAACTCCAGACAAAGATCACAACAACGCCGTTAGATCCACCACCGTCCACCGTCGTAGCTGCAACATCCGTACCTGTATCTATCTTTTTCCCCCAATAAACTCTACCACCGCCAATCATAGCTCCGATTCAAAAGCTCCGGCGAAAACTCGGTTTTAGTTATGAACCACTAGAAAGATGAGATCTTTGGGATACGGGTCCGTGGTGGTTGTTATCGCCCACGTCAGATCCTTCTGTATATATTAGCGTAGTTTAGTTTTAGTCTGGTTATAATGCGCCTCTACTTTTTACGACGTCGTTTATTCGCCACGTCATGGCCTTTACCGTGGAAGTATACGATAAAACAAAACTTGTTTGTTTGATCTTATCTACGTTTCCTACCAAGTTTTGTCCATATAAGTTTTGTCATATTGTCTGCCTAGTTACATGAAAAAACCGATCCAAACTTGAACGCGACCCTAAACAACCATTTTAAATGATGATCTTCAATATATTATAAAGATAAAAAAATATTTAACATTGTGTTGAAAAAAAGAAGAAGATTATTTAACAAAATTATCTATACGTAAAAGACGATTGCTGAAATTCCTAAAATGTTTATAGAATATTAGAGTCCCAGTCAACTTAAATTCTGTAATTTATATACAACGGTAATGACCCGCTCACATGTTTACAGAAAGAAAAATCAATTTGTGTCTCGTCGTATGATCCTGTTACTTTTTTTTTTTTGTCATTGACTCGGACTCTTAGATTAATCTGTCTAATTTGATAAAACACTATTGCATATATTCTTGTAAGCTTATATACAATGTACAAACCCATCTAAACCAAGAATGAATCGAGATTTCACCATAATTAGAAAAAATTAAGACATTAGAGATATTGAATGAATATGTTCAGTTGATTATCGTTTACAATACATCTTCTCTTATAGAGAATTAACTAATGTTACAAAAGGAAGGACAAGATATTATGACCGTTAGAAAATATATATGATTGAAAAGAATTATATACTTTCTATATCCTAATACACCCACTCAAGATGGACGGGGTGAGGAGAATCCAATCTTGATCGCAAGCGTTTCGAACCGGGTTCGTGGTAGAGGTTTAGTGAGAGCATCAGCTAATTGATCGGAAGACGTGATATGAGCAATGCGAATCATTCCTGCTTGAACATAGTTGCGAACAAAGTGGTAGTCCAATGCTATATGTTTCATCCTTGAGTGGAAAACAATCATTCCTGCTTGAACATAGTTGCGAACAAAGTGGTAGTCCAATGCTATATGTTTCATCCTTGAGTGGAAAACTGGATTAGCAGCCAAGTAAGTTGCTCCAAGGTTATCAAAATGTATAGTTGGTGGAGGAGAAGGGGTTGTACAGTCGAGTTCTTTGAGTAGAGAGGTGAGCCAGCAAACTTCCGCCGTTGTGGAGGCCAAAGCTCGATATTCTGCTTCTGTTGAGGATCGTGCAACTACTGTTTGTTTCTTAGAAGACCAAGCCACCGGATTTCGACCATGATAGACGATGTAAGCGCTGGTGGAGGTATAGTCATCTTTGTTTCCAGCCCAATCCGCGTCTGTAAAAGCTCGAAACCCCGCTGTGTTGGTTGAATGAAAGAATACACGTTTGATTTTGGTTCCATCTAGGTAATGAAGAATCCTCTTTGCTGCAAGCCAATGGTCCGTCGTAGGACGGTACATGAATCGAGACAACTTGTTGACGGCAAAAGAGATGTCCGGACGAGTCAAGGAGAGGTATTGGAAGCTGCCTAGCACCATGCGGTATTTGTTGCATCCGAGAGAGAAATGCCCGTGTGAAGAGAAAGTTGAGTCGTGGCACACATGGGTCTCGTCGTATGATTCTTTTACTTTTTTTTTTTTTCAATGACTCGGACTCTTAAATTTATCTGTCTACTTTGATAAAACACTATTGCATATATTCTAGTACTCTTATATACAGGGCCGTTCCGGGGCCTAGGCTAGCAAGGCCTAAGCTTAGGGCATCACAAAAAAAAGTGTGTTTTAGGGGCATAATTTTAGGGTCTATTTTTAGTCATGAGTTATTAAATATCTTTTTTCTTTAAAGAAAAAAAAGTAAATATATCCTTTTATTTTTTGTCACGTTCACGTGAAGTTTCTTTTTTTAAAGAAAAAAAAGTAAATATATCCTTTTATTTTTTGTCACGTTCACGTGAAGTTTCTTTTTTTAATATTAATTTTTTTTTTCTTAGTTTCCTATATTTGGAATAATTTTCAAAATCAACATGTAATTATCTTTTCGTTAAAAAAAAAAAAGGCAAAGATGCTCCATTGATTTTAAAAAAGAAAACAGAAAAAAGATGTCCCAACCTTTTTTTAAATCAATGACTCAACGTGATGATTTAAGTTTTGTTTGGGTTTATTTCTTTTTTTCAATTTATTTTACCTTGCAATTAATAATGAATTGGTTAAATAAGAGAAGATTTTTTACATTCAAATTTTTTTTTATCTCATTTTCTTCTTCCTTATCGACGAAATTTTCAGGTTTTTTTTTTAATTTAAAATATCTGGATCATTGTTTCGATTGTTGATAGATTTTTTTGAAATAATTACTTTTTTTTATCACAGTTGAAATAATTATTATTTTATTTATAATATTATAAAATCACAAAGGCATAAAAAGAAATAATTATTATTTTATTTATAATATTATAAAATCACAAAGGCATAAAAAAATTATTTTTGTCTGAGGCATCAAAAATCATCGGAACGCCCTGCTTATATACAACGTACAAACCCATCCAAACCAAGAATGAACCGAGATTTCACCATAATTAGAATAAATTAAGACATTAGAGAGTCATTAGCCATTATCAAGCCATATATGCTTCTAATGTGCTTCATGAGATAGTGACATGCTTCTTGACTTCTAAGAACCAAGAGAATCAAACATGTAATATCATGTGATATATCTTTTAGCTGTATATATATAAATAAATAAAACTCTAAATCAAATTTATTTAATGCTGGTAAAATAAGCCTTGCCCTGTAGCAATTGTACATTTCAAATATCCCAACACCTTATGCACAACATCTAGATATTTTATCTCTAGGGTCATGAGAAAACTAGCACAATGTGTTAAACTCCATAAAAATGTTATTTGTTGCTAACTTCCTCTATGATCTAATATCCCTTAGCTTAAAATAAGAAATCAAATCTTCCTTAAGGATGCCAGCTATATACACCACAAGTCTAAGAAAACACCAATATTGTATTTGATAAACAAATTATGATCCCCAATCGACTTCATAAAACTCAATATTACCCATATGGACAAAATATAGAAGAGAATTCAGAAACTATTATTGAAAAAGATGGATACCTACACAAGAACTAGATTTGTCTGTTAGCACAGAGAACGACTATAAGCACAGGGAAACGAGAATTTTAAACAAAAACTTTCCAAACTTTTATCTAAAATCAACTAGATTAAAACAAATTCTTCAATCTAGAAATCCATTACAAAAGCAATCCTAAAAAAACAGATTAATACTCTCAGTTTTGTGTGAGATATTGATCTTTGTAATAACAGACTCTCTTTGTAAACACAATTCACTCTCTCTATCTCTTAAAAGCTTGATCTCAACCTCAGTGACGACCCTAGCTTTTATAGATGTTCTCTCAACCTCAGTGACGACCCTAGCTTTTATAGATGTTCCAATCCTTATCCTGAACGTAACAAGACTTCTCTTTTCCAGATCTTGTTAGACGTTTCATCCCAATCCATAACCTTTTGAGTTTTCAACCTTATCTCCTATTTTTAGACATAAGTTGTTGCTCTCCCTTTGACTCATTCTACAAGTCATTCCATTCCTTATTTGTCTCTATTCTTATTAGCAATCACGTCACCACACTTTCTGTTCTTTCAATCTCCCCTTTTTGATTAGGTTTGATAATCCAAGAGCTGCATAAAATTTGAGTGAACAGTACTTGGAGAAACAGTTTGTTAGCACAATAATACATTGAGAAATCAAAACAGAGAAACTACCAAACCGAAAAAAACTAATGAATCTAATCCAAATCAGAACAAGGTTTCTCCCCTTAATGTCAGAAGACAATCCTAAACAAAAACACTTAGCCATAGTATTCAATCCAAACAGAAACACCTAGAATAATCTCTCCCTTCTTGGTTATAAAACTTAGTAAAAAACACCAAAGAACGAAAAGTATCTCTCTCTCTCTCTAATCTTTGATTTAGAGCACAAAAATGAGAAGACTGTTGATCTTTATGAAATTGCAGCTTAAGATAGGCTTCATATGAGATAACAAGTGGACCTATGATAACAACCTTTAAACATCAAGCACACATCACTTATACGCCAAAATCCAAGCAATGTAAAGAACAAGATTATACTTAGAGTAGATCAATCAGAACAACTTCTGTATACATATAAATCAATCTGTATATGCAATTATATAAATCTCAAGATAACAAAATATGATAACTAGATAAAATGAAAAAGGGTTCCTAAAACTATGCACTAAGCCTCGATTTTGAAAATACCATCACATGAGATCAAGATAGCTCCTTCCCAGCTGGGTAGCTGTCATCAAGATCATCCAAAACAGCTAACTTTCACACTCAGTTGTCTTTACCTCCTCTGTTAAACATTATCATATTTTTTTTTCTTTTTGAGATAACAGATTTTATCTGTGATGTTAAACAACTTCCTTAGAAAATGTGCTTATTGAACAAAATAGCTTTTCTCAGCCGAGATGTTGCCGCTTTGACTATATTGAAGGAGGCGACAACTGAGGTAGTTCTTTTCTGCTTAAGACTTGAACACAAGAAGTTTTATTTGAATACTTAGGTGGTAACCAAAAAACAATCTCTGTTTCATTAGACCTGTCATCAGATTTTCTTGAGACTTGTTCTTATTCTGCTCTTCAGTTAGCAGAAGTTTCAGACTGTCATTCTGTTCTTTAAGCTCAATTTTCTAATTCAACCATTGAAGCTTTTCCTTTCCAAGAATCAACAAGTTCTCATATAGTTTAGACACATCTACATTAAAACCAGACCAAGAATCAACAAGTTCTCATATAGTTTAGACACATCTACATTAAAACCAGAATCAACAGATTTGATTACCTCATCATCCGAATCACTGTCTGAGCTATCAGATTCCCCAATGATAGCTGGAAAAGCCACAAAACCATTTGACATATCATCATCATCCTCACTATCCTCAGAGTCAGACTCTTCTACTAAGTAGGATTTCTGTTGATTTCTGTTGTTAGAACAATCTGCACTTACGTGCCCAAATCCCTTGCAGACTCCACATTTGATTTCTTCTTTTTTTCGAGCTGTTCCACAAGTTGCCTTGAAATGACCAAATCCCTGACATTCATGACACCTAGGTTCTTCCTTTTTTTGGCGTTCTGAGCTTCGAGAATCATTCCAACTCGACTAGGATCGTGATGAACTATCACCCTTCTGATCACGTTGATCCCGTTTGCCCCACTTTTTGTAGTTCTTTACCATCATGGCCATCTGCTCCTCCATCTTCTTTATCTTCATTTGATCATCTGCTAGAAAAGCCAACGGATCTGTTGCAACAGAACTTTTCCTCTCAAGCTCATAAGTGATTAGATGTCCCACTGCTACATCAAAAGACATGTTATTAATATCTAAAGTTGTACACATTGCTGTTTTCTTACTCTCAAATCTGGCTGGAAGACATCTGAGCAACTTTTTGACAAGTTTCTTATCCTTGTACTTCTTTCCAAGGACTTGAGATTCCATAGTAATTCCCCTCAATTTAGTACTTTTCTTATCCTTGTACTTCTTTCCAAGGACTTGAGATTCCATAGTAATTCCCCTCAATTTAGTACTGAACTGATCAATAGTCTCATTTTCCTCCATCTTCAACATCTCGAATTGAGAGGCTAGCATATCCAACCGCATAGTCTTCACGCTGCTGGTCCTTTATAGGTACTCTCCAACCTATCCAAAGCATCTTTCGCAGAAGTGCAACACTAAATAGTTTGGAACTGATCTTCTGTAACTGCACCACAAATCGTAAAAAGAGCCTTTGAATTGTACTTTGATGCATTCTTTTCTTGTGGTGTCCATTGACTTCGGGGTTTAACCATCTCGTCACCATCTGCCCCAATGACTGTCGGAGGAGACCACCCTTCCTCACACTGATGAGATTTGTCTTGAGTCCTTCTACAAAGTGCACATTATCAAATTTGTCTTGAGTCCTTCTACAAAGTGCACATTATCAAGATCTGGAGTTATGTCTATTGTTAACTTTCCTTTTCCTTTAATTGTTTCAGGAGCTCCCCCTCCAAACTTGACTTTGCTTTCTTCTATCTCTGAGTAATCATCTAGCATGTTCTGAACACCTGTCATATGTATGGAGGCTCCACTATCAAAGTTAGGGGTGGGCAAGAAACCCAAAACCCGAAAACCCGAACCGAACCGAACCGAAAAAGTAAGAACTGGACCCGAAGCAAATTCTTTAAATACCCGAATGGGTCTTGAATTTTAAAAACCGAAAACCCAGAACCGAACCCGAACCGAACCGAGAACCGAATGGGTAATCCGAAATTACCCGAAATATTTTATTAATTAGTACTTTTAAGGTATGTTAGTTATAATTAGTTATGATATTAAATATTTATATAAAATATATTATTTTTTTTGGTTTATATTTGGTTATTTTAATCATATTTACGTTCAAATCTAATAATTTTAATTTATTTTTAAATATTTTTAATATAGTTTTAATTTATATAGGTAACTACGGGTACACGTAACCATAAAACCCGAACCGAACAGTACCATTTTTGGTTTTGGCTACTATTTGGGTTCATTTTTTAAGTAACCATACCGAACCCGAACCCGAACCCGAACCCGAAAAGAACCGAACCGAACCCGAACCAAAATTAGTGAATACTTAAACGGGTCCTAATTTTTAAGACCCAAAAAAACCGAAACCCGAAAACCCGAACCGAACCCGGACCGAATACCCGAACGCCCATGCCTAATCAAAGTACCAGCATTTCTTTGAAGCTTGAGAAGACGCCATCAATTCAGCTGTTGAAACAATCTGTTTCTGTGAGCTCTGATGCCAATTGAAAAAGATGGATACCTACACACGAACTAGATTTGTCTGGTAGCACAGAGAACGACTATAAGCACAGGGAAACGAGAACTTTAAACAAAAACTTTCCAGACTTTTATTTAAAATCAACTAGACTAAAACAAATTCTTCAATCTAGAAATCCATTACAAAAGCAACCCTAAAACAACAGATTAATACTCTCAGTTTTGTGTGAGATATTGATCTTTGTAATAACAGACTCTCTTTGTAAACACAATTCACTCTCTCTATCTCCTAAAAGCTTGATCTCAACCTCAGTGACGACCCTAGCTTTTATAGATGTTCTAATCCTTATCCTGAACGTAACAAGACTCCTCTTTTCCAGATCTTGTTAGACGTTTAATTCCAATCCATAACCTTTTGAGTTTTCAACCTTATCTCCTATGTTTAGACATAAGTTAATGCTCTTCCTTTGACTCATTATACAAGTCATTCCATTCCTTATTTGTCTCTATTCTTATTAGCAATCAGGTCACCACTCTATGTTCTTTCAATTATCTGGAAGGACCATAAATTGATATAGGCAATAAGGCAATCTACACACAACATTAGGAGACATAATGTCCTCTCGAACATTAGCATAACCAAGTTAAAACTTTTATATAATTTTTCTTCATCTAGATTTTTATTCATAAAAAACCCATTAGAGATATCATATTGTCTCACATCCAAATCATTATAAATTAGAACATATCCTATGAATAGTAGCAACCTAAGCAACGAAATAGAATATCTCTTCATAATCCAGACCCTCTTTTTCGTGTAACCCTTTGCTACAAATCTAGTTTCAAATGTCTCCGATGAAATTTCATTGTAAAGAACTAATATTTTGCTGACCAAAAAAAAAATGAACTAATATTTCATGTATCATGTATGAGTTCTTGTCATAGCACCAATTAGGGCTAGGGAAAAAACAAAACTAATTGAACCAATCCAAAATTTTGGTTAGGGTTCTTAGCAAATAAACAAATGGATTCTATTTTTAGGACCCATGAATTATCAGTATGATTTGGTTGCTACAAAGAATTAAACGAGTACCCCCAATAGATCACATTATTTGTTATGGATACTAATAATAAATATTATATGAATGAAAATTCTGCAACTATTTAGTGATTTTTTTCTTGTATGTGAGACTTGAAATCAAAATGAAGAAAAGCCTCCGAAGATGACACATGTTGATGTGGATGTTCATTAGAACATGTTTGCTCTAGTAAGATATAATAAAGTTCTTCGCCCACGAAGAACATAGTTAGAATTGTTAAGAGTAATTGTAGAAATGGTTCTGAGACATTTCAAGAAAGATTAAATGGGAACATATATTTCAAACACGATCAATAACTCATAAGGAAGATTCATTGTATCCTTCATCTCTCCACCTATAATTTTGATCGATCGATGTGCTTTCTCATCCCAATCTTCTTAGCTGTCTAAATCTACTGTAGTGATACCAATCATGTTTAATAGTAACTCCACATTTTTGACCACATCTTAAATCACCTTTTTATTTACAAGTATTTTCATTAAAAAATTATCTGCTTAGCGATCACCAATTGGAACCAAACATGTTAAAAATTTATTTTGTGCACATTTTCATTCATGTTCATATAATTAAGTAAAACATCAATTGCAATTTAAAATGGTCATATAATGGGAACCTCTCTAATCAAAGTAGTATCAAACATTTTAATAAATGGTCACCCACCTCTCTTATCTCATTCTTTTTGTTTTTCTGTCGCCATTCAATTAAATTACAAATTTGGATCACATTTTTTTGTCAGAAAATTTGGAATTTTATTAAATTAAAATAGAGAGTTTTGTTACGATCAGATTTTCTCAAACCTCAAAGAAAAAATAAATACCAAAAAGGGGATAGAAATTCGGAGAAAAATCTAAATCCTAATTTGCACATTTTGTATGACTGTTTCATTGAAGAAAAAAGAGTAATAAGAAGACTTTCTACCCATAAAGGATGTAACCATACTCAAACAGGAACTGCATCTATCATGAGATGTTTTGTCAACCAAACTGCCTAAAATCTGAGGCTGATCATGAATCTTGAATTTTGTTCCTACCAAAAATAATGTTGATAAAACATATCAAACGAGGAAAATTTTGCCACCAACAAAAAAAAAAAAAAAACTTTACTAGAAAGAAAAATAAATTAAGAAAAAGTTGATAAAAAAAGAAAAAACAGTTAAAAATTTGGAAATGCCAGGCGTTGCCCCAATAATTCATCATTGAAACTTAGTTGTTTAAATAAAAAAGAATATTAAAATTATGAACTCATATTAGGTTGTAATCAGTTACTTAATCAAATGTTAACTGTAACAAATATTAAAAGAGGTGGTCCAAAAACTTTATTGTGTTAGTATAAAATACAATATTATTATTACCATTATTATTGTACAAACCTCATGATTAAGGAACATTGCATTTATTCTTTTGAAAGTCTCTCTTTCGGCTCAGCCTCATTGTTACTTCCTTCTCCAACACTTTTTTTAATTCACTTAAATTCGGAATCAATCTATTCTTCTAAATAAACAAAATTTTTAATTTGTCTAAAGTCCAATTTTGAGATAGGATCAAGCTTTATCTTCTTAAGTTTCTTTAGTTCTGTTTTAAATTGCAGTATGTGTTATTTCCATGTTTCTTAAGTCCAAGAGAGAGACAGATGTTGCTCTTGCTTCTTTTGGAAGCATATTGCCTTGGCTTATGCTTTGTTTGTAAAGACTTGTTTGATCTTAATATATCTACTGTGTACAAAAAAAAAAAAAGATAGGATCAAGCTGAGAGGTTTTAGAGTACTCAAAGAGTACCTACGGTCTAGTATATATGATTGGACTCTTAATACTTAGTGCGTTTGGAAAGGATTCTCATTCTTTAAAACTAATTTAGTATTTGATCCTTTAGCACTTTCCATCTGAAATTTCTAATCATTGAATTCCTTTTTATAAATATTTGTAAAGGAAACTTAAAAATCCTTCGGCTCGTGAAAAGAATGAGCACTCTCACTACTCACCAGCCTTGTTATGGTGGGGCTACTTCGTTAACTCTGTTGCTATGGTGGCGAAAATTCTTTTTTAGTTTTCAATTAGCACAGTAGTCCAACAAAAAAAAATAAGGTATTAAAAGTTAGATTTGTTTTCTAAAATAAAACCTAAAAGAATTAAGGCTTCTAATGACTCAAATTTAATTTAAAATACTTAAAAATCTAAATTTTTGTATGCCAAAAAAAAAAAACTCAAAAATTTGGAAAAACATCAAATATGCACGAATGTAAAAATTTTTACATTTGTCTTTTCTTTTATTCACTTGTAGTTGTATCAAACGTAATAAATTAAACAATATCATATTTTCATCACTTATGAAAAATATATAAAAAAAATTACATAAGAAAAATAAAAGTAGAAGGAGGATCAAGAAGAAGGACGTGACAATGACCCTACTCTTGCCATTTCATGAACCGTAGGGTTAAACCCTAAGCAGCCTAACCATCCTTGCTTGTAAGGCAAGAATGTTTTCTTCTTCAATTCCTCCGACACTGCTCTGTTCTCAGTGTAATGCATCTCATGAGCTGAAACCACCGCTCCGTGCCTCCTTCTTGACCTAGACACCGACGAATCACAACTCTCTCTCGACCGGAAACTTGAATTTTTCACATCTTCGGCCTCTCTCTTTGTGAGAACATCGTATCTTTTCAAGACCTCTTTGGTCGGAACTGGTCTTCCGTCTGATGCACTCCTAAACAGTAACAGATCTTTGAGTTTCCACTTCTTATATGCTCTACCTGGGTACAGAATCGCTGACAAGAAAATAGAGCTTTTTTGGTTGCTTGTGTTGGAAGCAACCATTTTTGTTGACTGTATTTCTTCTTCCTCATCAACCATAATGTCTGAAACTCTCAATGGAGACATCGAACGGCTTCCTTTACGTTCATAAGATCCTGAAGATCGATCTCTTCCTCGATCTTTGTGATCATCAAGATCCCTAGATCTAGGAGAAGAAATAGGAGGAGTGAATGGTAGTTTTAAAGGTCGAATCTTTCCACCATCAAAGAGCTCATCAGCGGCAGAGAAAGAAGTTTTCTCCAGTTGACCACTGAAATTAAACTCAAAATCATCTTCGAAATCGCTGGTTGATCTCTTCTTGGGAGTTCTTGGTTGGTCTTCCCAACCAAAAGGTATATTGGAGGAAGTTGAAGGAGAAGGGCTTGTGGGTGCACTGAAATACAAAACGTTGTTGTTACCAAATCGAGTTGGGCTTGAAGGAGCTGTTATGTAAGGAGATGAAGTTGTGCTGTCGAAATTGAGTTCTTCTGTTGTTGCTACTGCTACTTCTGTCTCCATTAATGGCTTCTTCTTTTGCTTTTCTTAGTTCTCTTGGAAGGTGTTCCCTTTTAGACGAGAAGCTTGACTTTAGTTTCGAAAGACAGAGAGATGGAGAAAATGAATTAGGAGATGCCTTTATAAGTCTCACCTACCCTCATGGGTCGTCACTTAATTATTTTAAAACTCTCAATTCTATATGTTCGTTTAAAACCAAATTAGTTTAGGTTTTTTTTTTTTTATAGATTTATTTATGAAGAGATTCTATACAATTATTGGTCCTTACATCAGCTTTCCAGACTAAAACTTGAATGGATTACACAACACGTTCTATTACATTATATATTCACATTGTATAAAAATAACATTTTGGTTCATTTTAGCAATTTTTCTTTAAATCCATGTCCTGTTAAATTTACCAAAATTTGAGTTATATTTATCTATATAACTAAGTTTATTATTATCCTTATTATTATTATAATTATTTTTTATTTAAATGAGGAATATATATATTTGTTAATTTTAAATAATATAACTTGTATATATGCTCTTGTATTTGAAGTTTCCACACACAAAAAGGAAAAAGAAAAAAAAAACTCAGAACACTAAACTTGTTATTTGTCAAACGTTCATGTGGGAAAAAGGTTCAGTTTCTAATGCAGCAATGAGTTAATTGTTGGTCCTATTATTTTAAGAATATTGACTATTGTTACAGATTTTTTTGTAATGTAGTGAAACAAATTTAATTAAATTGATTGCATGTTCAATTGAGATGGCTTCTGGAATTATAATTTTTTCTACGTGATTAACGTGATTGTCAAACTAATGGCGGCTATGTACCTCCAAAAATCCAATTACATTAACTCAACTTTGTGTTGTTTCTTGTGTTATAATGAGACCAATTAATATTTTGTTATTTCCGTTTAATACGACATTCGTATTTGTCAATGTGCTCGTGACATCTATTTAAAAATTATAACTTATACCAGTCAATATTTGAGCCGCCATAAGACTAGTATTACTTTGATGTTACAAGCTTTAACTTAAATATAGTGAAATATGTTACAAGCTTTAACTTTAACTGAGCCATGGTCAGCGTGTGCGGTGTGCATATAGTGAAATAGATTCACGACTGAAACGAGTTTAGACTACATCCACAATTTCCGGTTTCGGATCAGATTTGGTTCGAGTATTTCGGATTCAAATAAGTAAAATGTATTATTCTGAATCAAATTTAGTTTGTGTGTTTTGAACTATTCGAATATAAAAAGGTACTAGATGATACCCGCGTTATAGCGCGGATTTAATTGTATTATAGATGTTTTTTCGTTAAATATTTTACGAAAACCTATTAAGAAAAATAAATCTTACTTTCAAATCAGTGACAACCATTTCTATAGACCGATGAATATTGTTTCCACAGTCGAATGATTTTCACTTTTATTTCCAGAGATTTTTGAATGGTTTTAAATTTGAAACTAATGATAAAGAAGCCATTCTTAACGGATTTTCTGATTTTTTTGATGAAAAAATACCTAAGATCTAACTACATTTATATATAAAATATAGTTATCTTGTGAGATTTAGGATATTGTCATGTATATCCTAGATTATCGTTTGGATAATTAACTAATTAGATTAAGTTTTATTTGGTATTCTCCTTTAACGTGAATGTAGCTTAAACCAAAAATCAAATCTTTAACAATTAAGTAATTAGCTAAATATAGAAACAATTGCTATTGATATATATATATATGTGAATCCGAGTTATGCAAAACCCGAATACGTTTAATATATGTATTTTAAAAATATAGTCATTAAGTAATTACATAAATATAGTAAATTAATTAGCTAAATATAATAAATTAAGATATATATAGATAGTGATATACGGTTAATTTGTTTAGTCCAAATTGATTACTAAATATAGTTATTAAATATAATATATGTATTTTAAATTTTTTTGATAATGGTATACTTTGTAAATATGGTCGTGGCGAATACACTTAAGCCTTTATACTTCTCAAATAATATATAGGGGATTTTACAATATGGTATTAGGTATATGTAGAATTTTTAAAGTGTTTGTTAAATAGATATGTATTAATTCAAAATTCTATAAATAGGTATCAAATTAATTTTTAAAGTGTTTGTTAAATAGATATGTATTAATTCAAAATTCTATAAATAGGTATCAAATTAATTAATTTTTTTGATATGTATTAATTCAAAATTCTATAAATAGGTATCAAATTAATTAATTTTTTTTTTAAAAAATTATAATTTATTTTAAAATTTTCTTAATTAATTAAAATTTTATATAAATTTTTTTTCTAAAACTTAAAATTATTGATCGTTTTAATTGTTTTAAAATTAATAAAATAATATTTGTAATGATATAGTTTAAAATTATTATAAAAATTAAATCATAATGACATGTTCGTAAATATGGTCCGTGAGAGTGATTCTGACGACGACAAATATTTGTAATGATATAGTTTAAAATTATTATAAAAATTAAATCATAATGACATGTTCGTAAATATGGTCCGTGAGAGTGATTCTGACGACGACACCTAAGCCATTTTGCTTCTCAAATAATATATAGGGGATTTTACAATAGGATATTAGGAATATGTAGAATTTTTAAAGGGTTTGTTAACTAGATATGTATTAATTCAAAATTCTATAAATAGGTATCAAATTAATTAAAAATTCAAAAAAAAATATTTTTATAATTTATTTTAAAATTTTCGTAATTAATTAAAATTTTATTATAAAATATTTTTCTAAAACTTAAAATTATTTATCGTTTTAATTAGTTTAAAATTAATAAAATAATATTTTTTTCTAAAACTTAAAATTATTTATCGTTTTAATTAGTTTAAAATTAATAAAATAATATTTATAATTATATAATTTATAGTTATTCTAATAATTAAATCATAATGGCATGTTCGTAAATATGGTATGTGAGAGTGATTTTTACGACGACACCTAAACTTTTTTGATTCTCAAATAATATATAGTGATTTTTTAAAATTAATAAAATAATATTTATAATTATATAATTTATAGTTATTCTAATAATTAAATCATAATGGCATGTTCGTAAATATGGTATGTGAGAGTGATTTTTACGACGACACCTAAACTTTTTTGATTCTCAAATAATATATAGTGATTTTCTTGTAGGGTTAAACAACCTAAACTTCTATCAAACTCTTTTTTTTTCCAAAAAAAAACAAACTTCTATCTCATAATTTTCTTCTATAAGAAGTTCTTATAAATATCTTCACGCTTGTATTTTCCACTTTCTTTTTAATTACTCTTGCCACTTTTACTAAAAATATCAAACATGTTAGAAGATAGTTTTTTCCAAAAAAATTCAACGTATTTGAATTTTGTAAATTAATCCTTCATCTCAATAAGATAAAAATCAACTCTCCATCCAACAATATAACTTTTAACTAGATTTTGATCCGTGCTACAGCACGGATTAATAATTTTTGCAAATTTAAATTATTAGATTTTAGTATATAATAAGTATAAATAATAATTTATAAAATGTATCTACAACAACAACAAAATTATACTGTATTTTAATTGAAAGAATTTAGTTTATTACGGGTTAATAACTTTCGTAGTTGAACAATTTGTCGATCAACTTAGTTGTAATTCGGAATCGTTTTTAGGATTATAAATTTATAATTATTCATGTTTGTTGCTAAAACTTTAGCGATCTTATAAGTGTTATTAGTATATTTTACACATAAAACAAATCGAAAGGTTTTACCAACAATGTGTTTAATAACATCTGACATCTTAAAGCGGAAACTATGGAAATTGAACACTGCTTCCAAGTTGAAACATTTTCTCTGGAATATGGTATCTCAGATTTTACCCACAGGGGAGGTGCTGGCTTATCGTCATATATCCAGCAACTCGCTCTGTCCTCGAGGATGTCTTACAACCGAATCAATCCAACATATTCTCTTCCAGTGTCCTCATGCTCAATTTGTTTGGCGCGCCTCAGGATCACCAAATCCCATATTTCAATCTCAAACAGCTACTCTCGAAGATCAACTAATGGCCGTAATTGACAACAATTCACGTCATGAATTCCAGGAACATCGACACTTACCCTTATGGATTTTATGGCGTTTATGGAAGAGTCGAAATGTATTAGTCTTCCAACAGAGACAAATTCCTTTGCTCAAAACTGTACAATTAGCTCGTGAAGATGCAATACAATGGTACAATATAGAAGCCATTACAAATCCTCACAATCACAACAATACACATCGAGCAAACACACAACTACCTCAAACTTGGTCTCGCCCGGCACCCAACTTAATGAAGTGCAACTATGATGCTGCTTGGAAAAAATCATTATTATGTCAAGGAGGTTGGGTAATCAGAGACGAACATGGTTACTACATCAGTGCGGGTCAAGCCAGAAATCTAACCATCCCATCCTCGGCACTATCTTTCAGTGTCCTTATGCTCAATTAGTTTGGCGTGCTTCAGGATTACCAAATCCCATATTTCAATCCCAAACAGCTACTCTTGAAGATCAACTAATAGCCGTTATTGATAACAATTCACGCCAGGACCTTCAGGAACATCGACACTTACCTTTATGGATCTTATGGCGACTTTGGAAGAGTCGAAATGTATTAGTCTTCCAACAGAGACAAATTCCTTGGCTCAAAACCGTACAGCTAGCTACTGAAGATGCACTACAATGGTACAATACAGAAGCCATTACAAATCCTCACAATCACAACACTACACAACGAGCAAGTACACAATTACCCCAATCTTGGTCTCCACCGGCACCCAACTTAATGAAGTGCAACTATGACGCTGCTTGGAAAGAGACATTGTTATGTCAAGGCGGCTGGATAATCCGAGACGAAAATGGTTACTACATCAGTGCGGGTCAAGCTAGAAATCTAACCATCCCATCCTCGGCACTAGAGGCAGAGTTCTTCAGTCTTGTCAAAGCAATGGAACATTGTATGAGGATGGGTATTAATCTTTCAGTGTCCTTATGCTCAATTAGTTTGGCGTGCTTCAGGATTACCAAATCCCATATTTCAATCCCAAACAGCTACTCTTGAAGATCAACTAATAGCCGTTATTGATAACAATTCACGCCAGGACCTTCAGGAACATCGACACTTACCTTTATGGATCTTATGGCGACTTTGGAAGAGTCGAAATGTATTAGTCTTCCAACAGAGACAAATTCCTTGGCTCAAAACCGTACAGCTAGCTACTGAAGATGCACTACAATGGTACAATACAGAAGCCATTACAAATCCTCACAATCACAACACTACACAACGAGCAAGTACACAATTACCCCAATCTTGGTCTCCACCGGCACCCAACTTAATGAAGTGCAACTATGACGCTGCTTGGAAAGAGACATTGTTATGTCAAGGCGGCTGGATAATCCGAGACGAAAATGGTTACTACATCAGTGCGGGTCAAGCTAGAAATCTAACCATCCCATCCTCGGCACTAGAGGCAGAGTTCTTCAGTCTTGTCAAAGCAATGGAACATTGTATGAGGATGGGTATTAACTAATACTAATTTTATTTCGTTTGATATTCCCCCTTCTGATATTTCTGAACAGATTCAATTTGAATCATCATCTTAATAAAGGTTTATTCGAGTTAAAAAAAAAAAAAAAATTCAAACTAATAATACTTATAATGCTGTAAATCTTATAATTAGGGAATTATATAATAACTAATTCTATTAATAGTAATAATCTCAACAAATATTTAAAAATTAATAGTAAGAATCTCAACAAATATTTCAAAATTCTAAATTAAATAAAATTTATAATTATTAATTTCGATGAAGTAATTATACTACTAAGAATTTCTAAAATATAATGACAAATAATGTAATTTTTTAATGAATATGAGATTACTTTCGAATGGATACTTTCCAAATATTATATAAATAAATATACATTAATTATACAAAACTCGAAATTATTAATTACTATAAATACATGAATATTATATTTCCCTATATCCAAATAATTGAACCTAAACTCGAATTTAACCCGACACCCGTGACATCTATTTTCACATTTTTTATACTGGAACAATCAAATTCAAATACAATATTTGTGAATACCCGTTAATTAGGATGTTTTAACTATTCAAAATATCTGATGGAGAATTAGTTAGATAGTTTACGTGGTTTATATTTAGATCACATATTTTTAAGTATGTTAATTTAATTAGATATATCAATCTTAATATTTAAATATTCAAAAGTATTCTAAATTTAGATTTTAGAATATTAATTATTAATAAAAAAATTTGTAAGTCGACAATAATGATAATTTAAATTTGATGTAAATTTGATCATTATTATATAAGATATTGAAAAATATTCTAAATTTAGATATATTTTAAAAAATATATAGATTTA
>CM071719.1:2824404-2841642 GCA_036630335.1 Physaria fendleri | reverse complement strand
GTCATTCACATGTATATTCGTAGCAATTAAATAATTACTCTATTTAGCTATTAATTATAAATTAATTAAATCGCTTAAATATTTAGTATATTTAATTTTACATTCACATGTATATCACAAGCAATTAATTAATTAATATATTTAATTAATTACTTAAATAATCTCCTATATATTATTTAAAAAATGAAAAGATTTAATTATATTCGCCAGAATCGCTTTCACTGAAACATATTTACGAACATACCATTATAATAAAATATCCATTGATAAGAAAAAAAAGGTTTAGTTGTCGTTGCCATAATCACTCTCAAGAACCATATTTACAAACACGTCATTATATTAAAAATATATATATTATATTTAACAAAAATATTATTATTGAAAAATTAAAGATAAACATTAACATTTTATTTAATCTAACAACTAAAACCATAAAAATCTAACAACAACTAAAAAATTAAAGATAAACATTAACATTTTATTTAATCTAACAACTAAAACCATAAAAATCTAACAACAACTAAATTCTAAATTCTGAAAAAAATATCATAGTTTTTTTGTATTATTATCTACTCTTTGATGTTTAAACTATATATATTTTTTAAATATTTAATACCGCACATGTTGCAGGAAATCATCTAGTTTTTAATTAGTTGAGAAGCAAGACATCTATCTAATGAAGTTTTCATGAACTTGATAATTGCATCTAAAGGACAAGAGCCTTAATTTGCCAACGCAAACAAACATATTTTACTCTTATGTTGAAATATTAGGTATTTTAGTTTTTTTTTTTGGGTTTAGTTTAGTTCATTTCGAATTTTCGATTTCTTATATTATTATATCCATGATTTGTGTAGAAAATGAAGAAAATTCATTTAGATTTTTTTTTTTTAACTTTTTAAGATCTATTATAGATCAGTTTGGTTCCAATTCCATTACTATATCCAAAAGTTTAAATTTACTGAAATAATCAAACAATTTATTAGTTTTAGGGGATTTATTTTATAAATATATCAGTTTACTTAGTATCAGTTTGGTTACTTAGTAAAAACCAAAAAGAGATGGTTTGGATCATGGCATAATCTTTCGATTTTTTTGAATAATCCAAATTAAACCAAACAATTTATTTTGGTTTTGTTTTGTTTAGAATCAATCGGTTTGGTTATTATGCCATGATTACTCAAATGGCTAAACGTTGACATTTTGCTTTTACTTTCTTTATAATTTGGTTGACTTTTATAAAATAAAAACATTATGAATTATTGTGATCGACGCATCATAGTGGATTATCAGGCTTGGTTATGTTAAATTACTAAATTGTTAGGCCACATACATTTCATTTTCGAGGTTAGTACTTGTCGAATATGGCTATACCGTCCCCGGAATATCATCCTATTTGATTTTATTTTTTTATGTATGCACCAAACCTAATTTATATCTAAATTAAACCCTATATTAGATTTTGTTTTTGATGCATATGCTGCATATGATATGCATAAAATAAATACACTACAAAAAAAACCGAAATTTAGATTAAGTTTTTTTTTTGGAATATTTAGTACATCCAAATTTGTTGATCCTATATTTTTTCCAGGATAATATTTAATTCACTCCAAAAGAGATTTCTTTTAGGTAAAACAATTTGAATTAGCGACTTTTCACTTGTCTTATAAATCCTTACCACCGAAATTAGCGATTGGGATTTGATAGTTTCATTGGTTTCAAATTATTAAGTGTCTTTTTAGACTTTTTAATATAAAATTTGGTGTAAAAAGTATCTAATTTAATTTTAAGTTTATAAAAAATAATGAGAATTATTTGGATTTAAAGAATGTACCAGAAATTTGAATATATTTGTATTTATTTAATGTAAAATGCATCAAAATGATATTTATTGTGAAACTGAAAGTATGTGTAAACATGATTTAAATTTTTTAAAAAATTCAAGGATATCAAAAGTTCCGGCGTTTTCATAATTATAATATTTGTTTGTCAACATTTATAATCATAATAATTTAATTTAGAATTTTCTTTCTTTTTAAAAATAAAATTCTCAGGTTTTGCCAGTTCAACCCTTCCCGAGATTTAAACTTATATTCTCCTCTTTATTCTAAACCGGTCACTAACCAATAACATCACACGCAATCCAATAATCACGCGCTTATCACGCGCAACTTGGTCATATGTACTCAACTAACACAGGACCTGAGACAAAGTTCGAGGTCACTTTCGTCTTTGACAGCTACGAGTCCACTTATAAAAAGTTACACGCGCTTCTCCTAAAGGCGCGTGAAATATATCAACCAACACCAATGCCAAATTCCCGAAATTACCCCTCCTGATTTTTTTGTTATTATTTCTTCAGTTTCTCCCCCATCAAAATAATCTTTATTCTTCTTCTTCTCTGCGCCTTTGAAGGAAGAAAAAAGATGAAATCACCGAACATGGAATCTATAGAGAAGTCCATGCAGAATTGTGTTCTGAATGATCGGAAAATTAAAGAAGGAGATGGGTTTGTTAGATCGGTGACGATGAATGAACAAACTCCGATCTCAGACAGAACATTGGAGCTTAATTCTCACATATCTCTTCCTTGTCACTGGGAACAATGTCTTGATCTTAAGGTAAATCAGATTCCTCTTACCTTTTTTTTTGCTTTCTAGGGTTTTATTTAATTCTATTACACAAACTCCAAACTCGTGTCGTGTTTCAGATTGCATTTAATGCTTTTCTTGTTTCTATCTTTCTGATGCATTTATTGCTTCAGACCGTATAAATACTTGCTCATAGGGCTTTGGTTTCAGGCTTGTATTAGGTAAAAAACCAACAGAGAAGCTATATATGGAAATTTTTATATCTTTTTGCAGAAATTGTATATGGGAAAGGTTTAAAACCTTTGACCATAATTGATGAAATAAACTATAAATTCTGGGGTTTTCTTGTTCAATGATTTTGTCTGAAAAGTTAATGCCCATCACCACAAATTGAAAAAAACATACATAGTCATTTGCTCATATGTAGAGATCCAGAATAAAAGTTTAGTCTTAACACAACTTGGTTGCATTATTACAATTTGGCAAAGAAAGTAAAGTAGTACTTGACAAAAAAGTGAAACTTTATTTGAAGGAGTTACTTTTAGATTTAATCTTGAAGTGGGTTTGTTTTCTTCTTTAGACAGGAGAGATTTATTACATAAACTCTAAAACCGGAATGAAAGTGAAAGAAGATCCAAGGAAAGTGATCAATGCAGATCTTGATAGTGAAGAATCATATGGAACAGTGTGCTCCGGAGAAGAAGATAGCTCATATTACGACAGTGAAGAGTCTTCATCAGAGTCATATCCATCATCAAGAGAGAGTCAGAAAGATGAAGAAAAGGAAGAAGAAGAAGATGTGCTTGTGGTTGGTGGATGCAAAGCTTGTTTCATGTACTTCATGGTTCCTAAACTTGTTGAGGAATGTCCCAAATGTGCAGCACAGCTTCTTCACTTTAATCGACCTCATTCTGCATCTACTTGAAAATGAATTTGTTTTATGTTTATTTATCCTTTTTATTTAAATCTTATACTATTGTTATGGGTTAGTGGAGATTATCTTGTGAATGGCACTAATACGAGTTTCAATGGCAATTTGCTAAGGGAATTAATAATCATAATGATTGCAGCACATGTCAGTTCACATTTCATGGTTTTCTCTCTTTTTTTTTTTTTAAACGCTCATGGTTTTCTCTTTTTGTTGCACTATATATTTTTAATTTTAGTTAAATATTTTCAAAATTGTACAGTTTGTCACCTTTTACCCCTACGACAAAGAGTTTGTCATTTCAAGAATTTCCAATCACAAAAATTGATACAAATTACTCTTCTTTTTTTTATAAGTGCTTGTAACAACAATGGGGAAATGTCTTTGGAGAAACTTGCAAGTTCTACGTTTAATAACTATGAGAAATGTGAACTAGGTTTAATAACTATGAGAAATGTGAACTAGGTGTACATAGAAATGAGAAATGTCGTCTGAGTGATCGTGACGTAGTAGTTGGGAACGGGACCGTGGTGGCTACCATCATCCAGGTTCGATTCCCCGCCACTGCGAACTACCACACGATTTTTCTCGGGAAGTCTGATATTGGGTCTGAGTGGCTACCATCATTCAGGTTCAAGCAGTTGACCGGTAGTCCAGTAACAGGCGATCTGGCTACCCTCAGACCACTAAGTGCAGAGGATCCTTAAGTGGAGGCTTAAAAATCCCTGGGCATAGGCATAAGTCCGATGGACTAGTCGATCTACGCTTAGTGGCCGGATACTGGGTTATCAAAAAAAAATATATACAAAGTGTCGAGCACTTACGGCTTCAGGGTGGATGAAGAAGTGGAATATGATGTGGAGACTCATGAGAGTTCATGAGGTTGCTCCTAAGAGGTTGGTTGCAGTTGGATCGAGCCGGAAAAACCAGGTCTATGTTTTCGTGGTGGGAAATTACTTATCCATAAATTAAAAGATAGTAACAATGTAATTGCCTAGTCAAATGACAGTACTAATTCACTGGTCAACTTTGTGGAACTTTGGATTATATTTATTCAAGCGCTGATTTTGTAATTTCACATGTACTATTCGGTTTCAATCAGGATCACCCTTAAATTTTGGTAATCCTCACTATATTATATAGACAATATTTGTACTCATTTTACTATATGAACTGTATTAACCGCTGCAATTTTCTCCCTACATAATCAAATCTAGTTAACCACACAAAAATCATGTTTTAAATTGATTTTAACACTACTTTATCTCAAATCCTAACGGTTTTGCAGTCGGTAAAAACAATGACCCTCTTTCATACACTTTCTTGTTGTACCCGGCTGTAAACCGGTCAAGAATTGGAAAAAATTAGCGTTAAAATCAATTTAAAACATGATATTTTCATGGTTAATTGGACTTGATTATGTAGGAAAAAATTACAACGGTTAATAAAATTCACGTAGTAAAATGAATACATATATTATCTATGTAGTATAATAAAGAAACCAAAAATTCTGGAATCCGGTTTAAAACCGAATAGTACACGTGAAAATTACAAGTCATCCCTTTTATTTAAACATATATGTAACGCAAAACTAATCGACAATTCACTCATATTTCTTATATACCTTCACATCTTTCCAAGGAGTTTCTTTCATAATTAGCTAGATTTAATCTTAATTATCGGTCCAATGAATTGGGCAATTTATTTTGGTCCAATTTCAAGTAAGTAGGACAATGTATATTTCTTTCTAATACTACTATTATCAAGTCTATTCACATTTTTTCGATGTGTAATCGTATTAGCATATAAAAATAAGAGAATTACAGGAAGAAAGCTTATGGAACTTCCAATACCAAAAAGGTTAAATCTCGCGAAGTCAGTGGCACAATTGATCACCAACCATAATTAAGCGAATTTGACTATTAAGCAAATTTCTGCAAATTAATTATTCCATAAATAAATAGACATCTAAAATTTTATTAAACTTTTGAAAATTAATCTCTATAAGTTGATAAAGTATCATTGTAAATATCCTATTAATTTATAAAGATTTTTTTTTCATATTAAACAGAATTAGCGACAAATTATATGCCAAATTAATCAAAATATATGGACTATGGTCAAAGAATAATCTGTTTTTAGTGTTGAATCAGGATTCAATAGAGTTCGAATATAACATCACAAGTCATTTCATACTATATTCTTTATTGATAGCAGATCAGAAAAAAAAATGTCATTAGTTTGTGCGATGGTGATGGATTTATATCTTCAAATTATATGTATCAAGAATTTAATATTCAATTATGTTTCGTCAAAGGGAGGTGTAGTATTCATCATTTCTTTTATGAAATATTGTCAACGTATCACTTTTTTGATTTTAAATTTCGCATAAACCTAACACCTTGTTTTGTTGAAAACACAATATAAATATCAATCTTTTTTGTCATACGACATACATTTACGACAAAGAAATAAATGTTTTATACGGATACACGTCGACAAATATAAAGACAAAAATTGTCATCGATAGTTTTAAAAAGTATTAGTCCTTTAAGTTCTTGAATCTAAAAAAGCAAATTACCGATTTGGTTTCGTACCGGTTTTAGTTAACCACGTACTAAACCGGAAATAAATTTTTATCGATAGTGTGAACACAGCAGAAGCAAAAGCTGCGACAATAATTTGACACGTGGATGTGGCGGGAATCTGACGCCGCTACTTTTTTTTCTAACTCGGGGATAACATCTGGGCCATCGGGAAAGACAAACATAGATCACGTGCATGAAATCTCAACCGTCGATTTTATAAAATTCATATCCAACGGTTAAGAAATGCGGCGACACAATCAGGTCAAAGTAATACGTAGCCGTTGATTAAAGACACGTTTCGATAGATTAGAGAGATACAAAGATCTTATAGATTATCTGGAATCGACGGTGACCAACCAAGAATCGACGGTGACCAACCAAATACCAAACGAACGAGACAAGCTTTTCTCTCTCAAGAAACTTGGAATTGCTTTTGGAATTTGTCTTTCTTCAATTTCATTCTTCTTCTTTAAACGCCATATCTTTTTTTCTGGGTTTTCGAGATTTTTTTATAAAAAGATCTGAACGGTAAAGGAAAGGAGAAAAAAAGGAGTAAGAAGATTCATCATTGTGATCTGTGAGACATCTTAAAGTTTTGTTTTTTTTCTTCGTAATTTTCTGAATCATCTATGTGCTTCTTCGAGAATTATTTTCTCTCAATTTCTGGGTTTAGTGTTCAAGAGGTCGGAGTTTCTTAAAAAGGTTGGGTTTTGTTGAAACAGGCCTCTGGGTGTGAGTGAAATCAAGCTTCTTGTATTTCTAATTAGGGTTTTGGTTAAATTTCTGGATAATCGATTCCTTGATCTGACCTGACAAAAAAGTTTTAATCCTTGAGTTTAGCTGGTTCTTGATCTTCGTTATCTTAGTTCTGATTGGGAGTTTGATTTGGTACTCGATTCAAAGTTGTATAAGCTTTCGAATAGTTGGTGTGGTGGGTTATTGGATTCTTTCACCTTCTTCATTTGTTGAGTCTGCTACTGCCGCTTTGATGAAGATTATGGATCTGTTGGTTTTGCACCTTCTTCATTTGTTGAGTCTGCTACTGCCGCTTTGATGAAGATTATGGATCTGTTGGTTTTGGGTGTTTGATCAAAATCTGAAATTGATATTTGGGAACAAGATTCCTGTAGTTGTCAACCTCACAAGGTCTGGTCTTTATAAGTTGGTCTGTATTGATCTAAGATCTAGTTACTGAAGAAAGAAACAACCTGAGGAAATACAAAGGAGTGATTGTTACTGAAGAGACTCTTTTTGGATTGCTGACAGATTTTATATGATTCAGAGAGAAACTCAACGCTGAGTATGGATTTTTCGCCTTTGTTAACGGTTCTTGAGGGAAGTTTAGATAAGGATAATGCTTCTTCTGCAACAGAAGTTGATAGTTTAGAGAACTTTGATGACACTAAGCAAATGAGTAAAGGCAAACCTCCGAGGCATCTCACAAGCAGTGCAACTAAGCTGCAGGTTGCAGCCAATGTGGTAATTTATATGACCCACAATATCTGATTTTTGTTTTGGTGGCAATGATGTAATTGGTTTCTGTTTATGTGCAGGATTTGGATGTTTGTGATTTGGTTATGAAGTCACCTGATGAAAAATTGGAGTTTTTGCCTGTATACCGATCAGGAAGCTGTGCTGAACAAGGGGCAAAACAGTTCATGGAAGATGAACACATTTGTATCGATGATCTTGTAGAGCATATTGGTGCAGCTGTTAAATACTCATCTCTTGGTGCCTTCTATGGGGTAAGTGTATACCTAAAGAAGCTTAAAAGCAGCTCATAAGCCTGATTCTTATATCTTCTTTTGTAATCATACTATATCAAAAGTCTTTAACATTTGTTGATTGTGCCTTTTGGCAGGTATTTGATGGCCACGGTGGCACAGATGCAGCACACTTCGTTAGAAAGAACATACTAAGATTCATTGTAGAGGATTCCTACTTCCCATTATGTGTAAAGAAGGCAATTAAGAGTGCTTTCTTGAAAGCGGATTATGAATTTGCAGATGATTCTTCTCTTGACATCTCCTCCGGAACCACTGCACTTACAGCTTTTATTTTCGGAAGGTAATGGCACTTAACTTTTACCATAATTCTTCGTACGTTTGATCTTATTGTAAAAAGAGTTGCTATTTTGTTTACAGGAGGTTAATAATTGCAAATGCTGGTGATTGCCGAGCGGTGTTGGGGAGAAGAGGTAGAGCAATAGAGTTGTCGAAAGACCACAAACCAAACTGTGCAGCCGAGAAAGTAAGAATAGAAAAGCTAGGTGGAGTTGTATATGATGGCTACCTTAATGGACAACTATCAGTTGCACGTGCCATCGGAGACTGGCATATGAAAGGTGCGAAAGGCTCTGCTTGTCCTCTAAGCCCAGAGCCAGAGTTGCAAGAGACAGACCTAAGTGAAGACGATGAGTTCTTGATAATGGGATGTGATGGTTTGTGGGATGTGATGAGCAGTCAGTGCGCTGTGACAATCGCCAGGAAAGAACTGATGATTCATAATGATCCAGTGAGATGCTCTAGAGAGCTTGTGAGAGAGGCTCTTAAAAGGAATACTTGTGACAACTTAACTGTGATTGTTGTGTGCTTTTCTCCTGATCCTCCAGAGAGGATAGAGATCCAAATGCAGTCAAGGGTGAGACGGAGTATATCTGCAGAAGGGTTAAATCTACTGAAAGGGGTGCTTGATGGCTACCCTTGAGCGTGTTGTGTTCTATGTTACATTGTGTGAGACTATTGCGAAGTTTAGAGTGTTACATGTTGACATGTTGTGTTTTGAGAATGTTGTTATCAGTATTAGTATTCAACATCCATTGCGAGTTTAAATGGATGTATATCCGCCTTGTAAATAATTTTTAACTTGTTTCACCTGATGATTCCTTAAAATTGTCGGAGTTTTACTATCGGAACTTGGTTTTAGCTGGGTTAGTCTTGTCTTCTAGCTTCCATTTAGGCCTTATTTCATTGCAGCCTTCTCTCCCTTTGCCCCAACAGTTTGTTCTTCTTTGAATTAACATTGTTTCTATAATGTTTTATGGTTCAGACTTCAGCAGGCCTATCCAGAATCTGTTTGTGCATTCTTGGTTAAGAATGATTCACTTGGGCTTTTTCTGTTTGTTAACAAAGATTTGGTTTTTAGACCCAACTTTAGTGAATGCTTTTAGTGTGATTTCAGGAAACTTCTTAGTCTTGGAAGTTTTAGTTTGCAGTGAATGATTTTTTTCTTTTTCTTTTTGTGTCAACACAGTGATTGATTTTTAAGGTCCAATTTTGGTAGATATTATTATATAGTATTCTCTTTCTTGGGTTCATCTTTACTGACTTGCAGCAGAAGGCATCTTTCATAGTCTGTAGAGGAAAGAGCTCTTCTCTGCATATACATGTCACAAAGCCACCCATGCGCTAAATACTCGCTCTGCAAAATCACCAGAGGTTCTTAGCCACTGAGAAAAGGTGTGAAGTTAATCTTAGACAAAACATTCATTTTATTAGCAAATGCTGCATTGAATTGCAACATAAGTCTTTTCAAATCATTACATTAAAAGAAGAGAATCAAAAACAGAGCAGAATGCTCAAATTACGAGGTACACATATTTTTGGGTTGTTTTTTTGTTTCTATCTCTCTTTGAGGAAGCTGACAACTTCAGACTCTGAAGGAAGAGCTGGAATGGCTCCTTTTTTGGTCGTGGTGATTGCTCCACAAGCATTAGCGAATCTCAACACTTTTCTCAACCTCTCTTCATTCTGCAAATTAATCCAAGTTGTTTGATATTTGAAGATAAAGATAGAACCTATATAGATGAAGTTGAAACTACAAAGGATACATTGATTAGTTTGGATGCTTCTTTATACCTCAAGAACGGATTGATCATCAACAATCTGGTTTAGTAGAGCACCGACAAATGAATCTCCAGCTCCGGTTGTATCCACAGCGTGTACATGGAAAGGGTCAACGGATCCTTTGAAATTCTACAGTTTTGTAAGTGTATAAATCCATTTTAGTGCAAGTCACAAAGTACTTTCCGTAAAGAAGTCACATTAATCATGCTTGAGAAACAAAGAACCTTACAAAACATGACTTTTGATTAAAGTAGTAATAATCTTTAGGAGGGTCCACGAAATAAATCTATTGTTTATTCAGCTATTGGTGAGATCTACCAAACCTACTTAATATATAATTAAAGTAGCAGAATTGATTCCTGCAGCACCCTTTTCTAATTATTGTTTTTTAATTACTTCCTTGAATCCAACATGTTAATCTAAAAGTAATCCTGATAATATATTAAATTATACTGTACACTAGTTGTGCCTTCTGGTATCACCTAATGGACACTAACTCACAAAGCATAACCAAAAGACAAATCATGTTTATGATGGTGATGGTAATGATGTCATATAATGATGGTAAATGCACATAGAGATGTGTTGTTACCTTGGTGTAATATCGGCAGCCCTTTTCACCAAGAGTGACAAGTAAGAGCTTTAAGTTGGGATGCCACAAGGACAATGCAGTTTCATCATCGATCTTGTTGCTTCCAGTTAGAAACTCAAGCTCAACGTCACTCACCTTAATGATCTCAGCTTTGTCCCAGATGCTCATTATCTGTGTCTTGGCTTCCTCCTTTGATGGCCACAATGGTTCCCTAAGGTTTGGGTCGTAGGAAAGAAGCGCTCCTGCTTCTTTCGCTACTTCCATAGCCTTCAAATGAGCTGACCTACATGGCTCCACTATTAAGCTTATTGATCCATAGTGAAACACTTTCGCCTACAAAACAGAAAATACATCAATCTCATTGGTCAACAAAACTCAACAAGCTAACAAATACTTGGGATCATAAGGAGTAATTAATTATATCAAGGGACCGTTTTTGTTATGATTCTTTATGTTTTGAATATCAAAAACGACAAGAATCAACCATCACCAAACTGTTCAAGAAAACAAAAGATTCTCACCATTACATTAGCTGTAAAGGTAATATTTTTTTAACATTTTACACAAAAAAATTCAACCTGACATCATTTCACACCATCGCTATAAGAAAACAACTTTACACAAAAATATTCAACCTGACATCATTTCACACCATTGCTATAAGAAAACAATTTTACACATAAATATCCACATTCATTTATTAATCACACCAATAAACCCTAAAAAATCTGATTTCCTAAATATTTCAATTTAATCAATAAAAAACACAGATTAAGCTCACTGCAAACTACTTCAAATAAAGGCAAAAATTTCATTAAAGAAAGCAATTGACCAAGATGTTGATTGCTAACTACTTTACTTATTCACGGCCAAAAAAGTTATAGCTTTTATTTTACCTGTTCCGAGGAAAAAATGATAAGAAAAAAAAAAAAAAGAAATGGAGGCAAATCACGTGGTATCACGTGGATCTAAGACCCGGGAAAAATTCGCAACAAAAGTCACCAATCCAAATTCAATAACGCGATCTCAGAAATTCAAATCTATAATTTCACCTAGATTTTGGGAAGATCTGGGTTTCTATAGCAACAAATCCGTAAATATGGAATCAAATAGAAATAGAGAGGAAGATTAAACGTACGGATCTGATGAGATCGAGATTAAGTTCATCAGGACGAAGAAGCATATCAGCACTAGGATTCCGATAAAACATAAACTCACGATCTCCATCAGCACGTAACGTAACGAAAGCGAGAGCAGTTCTAGCTCCAGTATCAAAGTTAATCCCCTGATCAGCAACACCATTTTTCCTCAAAATCTCAGCTAACATATGACCAAACTCATCATCTCCAAGTTTTCCTACGAAAGCAGAACGTCCACCGAGACGAGAAACAGCGATTGCAACATTCGCAGGAGCACCTCCAGGAGCTTTTAGGAATCCAGGAGCTTCAGCGAGGGAAACACCTGATTCGGTAGGGACGAAATCGATTAGCATTTCGCCGAAGCTTACGATAAGACCTTTCTCGCTGTTTGACGCCATTTGGATCAAATCGGAGAATTTTGAGAAGAAGATAGAAAAATGGATAAATCTGAAGGAGAGAAGTGTTTGATTATATAGAGGAGAATGGAACTGGGGACTGGGTTTGGTGAAGAGTCCACTGATTTTTAAACGTATTTTTATTAAATAAGTGATTAAAGCGTCATTGGTGACTAATAATGGTGTTACCAAGTTGAATTATTTTAATTTAATCGTCATTGGTTTACAATAAAAACCAGTTTGGGATTACAAAAACTGGTTTTGGATAAGAGGGGCGGATCTATAATTTTATTTCGAAGATGGAAATAAATATTCTTTAAAATACGAGAAGTATAAATGCAAAAGATTGGATAATAACAAAATTTTCACTCAAAAATTGTAGTTTTTGAGGTTCTATTTATTGACCATTGTCTTTTTGTTCAATTTCATTGAAACCAGTAGTAAATATCAATGATTTTCCTAACTTGCCCGAGTCATATTTACATGGGCAAGTTTCATACTTAACATACAAACAAAAAAGGATTGGTGTTTTTATATTGCAATCCTACAAAGTGCTCTCAGTTTTCTTGGATGCAATTCATCTTTTCAAGAGCCACTAATCACAAAATGTGTTTCCTTCTTCCTTTACAAATACGAGTCATGGACTTTGTTGGATCATACTTCTTTGGTTCGGTTAGATTTCTTCAACTTTGATGAAGGACTTGATATCTCTTTGAATGCAGCAGGACAAAGCTTAGTGATACTGCAGGCTTCGCAACGAGGTCTCAGAGGTGTGCAAATCGTTTGTCCAAACCCCACCTGTGTAAAGATTTCAGACAAGATCAGAACCAAGATCATGAACCAGCTAAGATATCCCATGTTTTCATGGATTTTGTTTTGTTTACTCGAACTTGTTTGTGTCTGAAGGTAAGAGAATTGGTGAGAAAGACGAACCAGAAGCGGGTTAATGGCAACCCATTCTTCTTTTGGAAGCCATTGCTGCAAAGCTACTCTTGTTTCTTCTGGAGATGTAGTTTTCTAGCATATCATAGATTAACAAATGGGTGACGAAGAGCAGGCAAACAGAAGACAAACTGCTCCATTCGTCACAATACAAATTCTGATTGACGCCATATTAGAAGTACCTGTTCGGTTCCTAGTCGAGACACCCAACCAAGTCGATTGCAGATGCGATGCACATGTGTATCTACACATATACCTTGAACATCATTCCATGCTATGTGCAGAATCTGCCATGTGATAACAGCAGATTACTTTGGAAGCTTTTTGACAGCATTTATGTAACTCACAAGATATGTCAATATAGTCGAGTTTTACCAGATGGGCCATCTTAGGACCAATGCCTGGAAGCGACAGTAGGTCGTCCAAAGAATTTGGAATGTCCCCGTTGTACTTTGTTAGACAGATTTTAGCTATTTTCTTCATATATGTAGCTTTCCTTGTATAAAATCCAACCTGACAGTAAAGGAAACTGTTGATGTCAAAACCAAGATTTTATTGACAAAGGAACCTTTCCTTTAGTATAGTCTCACATTCCTTTCCTCATTCCCCACTTGTTTGAGAATTGCATGAAAATTAGCACACCCAGGGGCTCATGACGGAGGCAACTAAGTCAAGAAACAAGAAAACACTTGGATAACATACCGGATATATCAACTTTCTTATGGTTGATTCATCGGCTTTGTCAATGGCTTCGGGTGTGAGAAGGCCGCTTTGATGAAGACGATGTATGGCCGCTGCATGTAGAATGCGGCCAAATATTAAGTATGCATTTCTAATCAAGAAATTTGTTTATGTAGACGATATGACTGTATGCTAGAGCTATGATATAATTGTTTCTTTAGCAACACAAAACTTACCGTTGTTAACTTGATCTTTTGTCTGACTTGAAAGAAGTGCTCCTAGCAGGACAGCAAATCTTCTTTCCTAGATAGTGTCCAAAAAACATAATCAGTAGTAAAATAAACACAACTTTCAAGCATAACTTGATCTTGTCAAATATAAAGACAGCAAATAGAAAAAACACGGGTGCTTAAGTAAACAAGAACCATTCTTCTAAGCTATTCATTAGCGATAAGAATGTCAAAATTTACCAGAGACTAGAGGATAAATGTTCTTTGTATGGTAAAATAGAAAACCTCATGCACAATGAGCTGAAAACTCAGTGTATCTCTTAACATAATGCCAAAAAAAACACGAAATTGAGGAAGCTAACAATACCGTAGGAGGTAGAAAGCTTCCGGCCTTATCACATCCCATAGAATCAACAGGTGCGTCTTCAGAAGATCTCATTTGACGAATACCTTCGAGCACTTTTACCCAGTTTTCAGGTGGATTTCCTAGAATAAAACATAAGTAGTTACTGTGTGTGAAAAACTCTGTAAAGTAGAACCACACCGACCCTGTCATTAAGCGACTTGCAGCACCATAAAATACCTGCTGGTCTGACTGAAGTCTGAGTGATGCTAGCTTCAATTGGCCTCCCTGCAAAAAAAAAAAAAAAAAAAAAAAAAAAAAAAATTANATAATGACGAGTACATATCAAGCTCTTACTTTAGAAAGCATACGGGTTCTTTGACTATTTCTTTTAACATAGTGATTGATATTAAGATCCATGAATAGTTGGGAATTTGAAAATTTGGAGATAATGTAAAGAAGACTTACGAGATGAAGGAGATACATTATTCTTTTTGAAAGAAAAATCTTCAATATCAGGTAATCTGCATAGCTGCTGCATTCATTAAATACGAAAAGACCAAAGACGTTACATTGATAGGCACATAAGACTCTAAATACTAACACTAGGTCATATATATGCTCATGGAACAAATAGAAACACTAATCAAGGTTTATCTTATTTGCTGAAGCATTAAAGCAAAAGCCAAGGCAACAGCCATATGAATTAGGCCAGGTTAACTTCAAATTCAAGACATTTAGATCACTGAGACTAAAAGAGTTGCAATCTCCTGAACCTAATCCTAGAAAATGTGGAAAGACTGCAAACAAAAAAAACCCTAAATCCGTCTTTAAGAAAAAGGGGAAAAGTAAGAAACTTGCTTTGTGGGTATTGAGTACTTTGCCGGAATCTTTCTCCAGTGGCTCTAAAGCTTCCTGTTTTAGCCTTTTCTTCCGGATATACACTCTAGTCTTCGATTCACAAGCTCCATTTGCTGGCTCTGGTGCAACGAACTAGTTACGCACCGTAACAACAACAATTTCATGGAATTTGAACAAAAAGAGGGAGAAAAAGAGAACCTTGGTTGGAATCCGGGAGAGGATGTTGGGTATTCAAGGAGATTGAATTAGAAGAAGATATAGCTCCGTGAATTTGACGATTCATGATTCTAATTCGAGAAAACCAAGCGGCGTTTTGAAGGGTTGAAGAAACTAATCCGTTTACGAGAATCATAGAAGATTCGTAAACTGAATTTTTAAAGTAAGGAGAATTATTAATTTTAAGACGATGAAAACATTATTTATCCGAGAAAGAAGCAAATAATTATTTTCTTACTAGTTGCTTAAGAAAAAAAATTATGTTTGAATAATATTTGTATATTACCATCTAAAACTAACATTTACTTTGCTAAACTACAAAATTTGTCACCAAAAAAAAAAAAAATTAAAAGCAAATCAAGGTCCGAAAATCATCAAAACCAGCATTACAAATGTTTTATAGCCTTTTAGGAATCACACAACAGTGAACCATAAACTCTTTACCCATCTTTTTTTTTTTGTCAAGAACTCTTTACCTATCTTTATGCAAGAGCAATATGAGCACAAACTCTTTTGCGTGGTTCCTTCTACCCCCCTCCTACTTATTCTATTTATGCCAACTTAGCAGATTGTATGAGTTTGAAGGATTATGTTCATTATGACAAGAAAGGCTCAAGATCTAGTCATGGTACTGTATTAAGACGATGTCCTACACTAATGTCATTTTTGAATTAAATTGTCAGGTAATGAGTCATCGGAGGAGCGTCATGCATGTCTTGCCTGTCCAATATTTTCCTGTAAGTTCCAACTTCCAAGAACATAAGAGCACCTCCATCGGTGGTGAGTAGATGGAGGTCTCTGAAATATATAGAAAATGATATTTTAACAAAAATTAATCATTTAATTAAATCAATAATGTTTTTAACAAAAATTTTTAACAAAAATTAATCATTTAATTAAATCAATAATGTTTATTAAAAAAATGAGCCACTTATAGAACAACAAGTGTAGAATTCAGTTTCTACAAAGGTTCCAAAAGTCCTCGTTTAAGGATTGATTCTCAATTCTCTATCATTCATTTCCTTTTTTATTATTAAATTTTTGATGAGAAACTTTTAGGAAACCCTTGTTAGAGATGCCCTAATATCCCTCGTACTTAAAACAATGGCACACATCTTATCGCTCGGATGAATCGTTTGTTACATCTGTATCATCATAATCGATCCATAGGATAAATATATATTAGTTATCACTCCATGACAAAAAAAAAAGTTATCACTATCCACCTTCAGAGATAAATTCTCTTTTTGTTTAACGCGATAATATATAATGATGTAAAAAGAAAATAAAAAATAGGTAGACAAGTGGGTGTTGGTCAGATGGTAACCACACCTCACCCCTGATTTAGAGGTCAGGGGTTCGAGTCATAAATGTGTCAAAATTTAACATTTATACAAAAAAAAATAAAAGATAGGTATTAAATCCTAAATTCTAAATTCTAAACACGCTAATTCTAAACCCTAAACTACAAACTTAAACCAATTTACATTAATTTAATAACTTCAATACACAATATAATTCTAAACCCTAAACTACAAACTTAAACCAATTTACATTAATTTAATAACTTCAATACACAATAAAGTTTCTTTTCTTTTTTTTGGAACTTTTTTAAAATGTTTTTTTTTTTTTAAATTTATTATTGTTTTATTTAAAGACAGCCATAAAGTTTGATATCATTATACCTATATACTAGAGTCTAACCCGTGGTACACCGCGGGTCAAATTCTCTTTTTGTTTAACGCGATAATATATAATGATGTAAAAAGAAAATGAAAAATAAATATTAAATCCTAAATTCGAAATTCTAAACACGTTAATTCTAAACCCTAAACTACAAACTTAAACCAATTTACATTAATTTAATAACTTCAATACACAATA
>CM071719.1:2704322-2717207 GCA_036630335.1 Physaria fendleri | reverse complement strand
AAACTACCAGCTTATTCACTCACCCAAATTTAATAAAGCATACCATGTTACCTATTTGTGCAGCTATCTGCTGTGAGTGGTCTAAATTTTTGTTATTACTTTTGTTGATAAACACTATGACTGGCTTACAGGCTAAAGGTTACAGGGTTGGACCTGTATATGACGATGTTTTATCAATGGCGTGGTTTTTCCTCGAGTTGATTGTTAAATCAATGGCATTGGAGCAGGCACGTCATCCTTCAGGTATCCAGTTTCCATTTTCCCTTAAATTTCCTTTGTCAATTTGATATGCAATGCTGTTTCGTTTCAGTGTGATTTAGATGTTATAAGGTTACCAAGTATCGTTCTTACTTTTTTTCTTCTCTATCATAGGCGAGGATGATCAACTTTGGCAGCTCAAAGAAAGTGTTTTTCGATGTATCATCCAATTGTTTGATTGTCTTTTAACTGAAGTACATGAACGTTGTAAAAAGGGTTTAAGTTTGGCGAAACGTCTGAACAGCAGTTTGGCTTTCTTCTGTTATGATCTTTTATATATCATTGAGCCCTGCCAGGTTTATGAACTGGTATGTTTTCCTTTTTAATCTTTCAGGCTATTATACCTAGCAGCAGCATTTGCATTGCCATAGATACTGCATTTGAGTTCTCTGGAAGTCTCCTGAAGATTTTATTATTGGTTGAGTTGAAGCACGAGCCTTGTTTCATGCATTGTATCTGATCATTGGATTTTAACTTGTTTGTTCCATCTAATCAATCGTCGTGTGCATGTGTATGGCCTTCAGATCTAAAAATTGTATGTTAATATGTACATGAAAGAAAGTAAGAAACCTTCAATTCAGAAACGTTATGTAGCTTATCATTCATCTGATATTTGGGACATATCTTTGATATTAGTACTCGGTTGTGAGCATGGGATAAACTATCTTTTTCAAATGCTTTTGATAGTGATAAAATTTATGTGTCTATTAGTACTCGGTTGTGAGCATGGGATAAACTATCTTTTTCAAATGCTTTTGATAGTGATAAAATTTATGTGTCCTCACACTCAACAGGTATCATTATACATGGACAAGTTTTCTGGTGTATGCCAATCAGTCCTCCACGAATGCAAGCTCACGTTTTTGCAAATTATCTCCGATCATGATCTTTTTGATCATGATCTTTTTGTAGAAATGCCGGGCAGAGACCCATCAGACAGGTACTCTCCCCTAGTACTTTATTACCTGTTTATTCAAGTTTACATAGTCAAGCATTTGTACTTTATGTGCTTGGATAATTTTTTTGAATTAATAGCACACTTGAGCACTAAAGTTGTAGAAATAGAATATAAAGAGGCCACTGCTGCAGTATGCACATGAACACTTGAAAAGAGAATCCTAAACTGACTACAGTTTTCCATCTTCTCTTTATGTATCTATGGATCTTTACTTTCTCGCTAGGGGACAAAAGAAATTTGCTCAGCTAACTTTATATGTATGTTCTAGGAACTATTTATCATCCATATTAATACAGGAGCTATTTCTCTCCCTGGATCATGATGAGCTGCCTCTGCGGGCAAAGGTATTTTTGGTTTTAAGTTTCTGTACGTAAGCTATTTCTCTCCCTGGATCATGATGAGCTGCCTCTGCGGGCAAAGGTATTTTTGGTTTTAAGTTTCTGTACGTACGAGATACATATAATGTAAGAATTTTTACATTGTAATCTTATTCTTTTTATTGGTATCCTTACAGGGAGCAAGAATTTTAGTGATCCTATTATGCAAGCATGAATTTGATGCTCGGTACCAGAAAGCCGAAGATAAATTGTACATCGCACAACTATATTTTCCTTTTGTCGGGCAGGTATGTCATGGTGCCTTGAAAAGATCAATGCCTAAATTCTTTCATTTAGCTGATACTGTAATCCACTCTTACTGTGAAAATTGTTGTGGTCAATGCTTATTGTTCAGGCTAAAAAGTAGTTCAGAAGCTTGAACTCAGTTGCAATCCCCTCAATTATCATGTTATAAGCATCCAATATTACAAGAAATTAAGAAATATCCTTAAAGGAATTTGGTGATGTGACAATAACAGCCTAATGAGTGATTGCTATATTTATACAATCATGACTAAGGTCGGCTGATATTTTACCTGATATTTAACTTTTTGTTTTCTTTCTTTGCAGATTTTAGATGAAATGCCTGTTTTCTATAACCTAAATGCTACTGAAAAGCGTGAGGTTTTAGTTGGTGTGTTGCAAATTGTTCGGAATCTGGATGACACCTCACTTGTCAAGGCTTGGCAGCAGAGCATAGCTCGTACTAGATTGTTTTTCAAACTCATGGAAGAATGCCTCATACTTTTCGAGGTTCCTTTCGCTCGTACTAGATTGTTTTTCAAACTCATGGAAGAATGCCTCATACTTTTCGAGGTTCCTTTCCACAACCATTTCTTAATGTTTGGGAAAAGGCTTGACTATTTTTATTGACTCAATCTTAGAAGGAGCTAACGGAATTGTTATCAAAAGAAATACTATTTTTATTGACTCAATCTTAGAAGGAGCTAACGGAATTGTTATCAAAAGAAATGTGTCTACAGTGCCTATTAAGTTAACTATAGTGCTCTGTATTTTTGTCGTTTGTGGGAGAAAATTTGATTTTTTGTAGTTAAGTGGATCTAGCAATTATAAGATGGAGACTTCAGTCTATTGGAAATTAGATTTGATGCATTACCCACAAATGTATGTAGTTGTAGTCAAGTTAATGTTCGACTTCCATGGCTATTCGATAATGTGGAATTTTAAAAATTTCAGCACAAGAAAGCCGCTGACAGCATCCTTGGGGGAAACAATTCTCGTGGTCCTGTTAGTGAAGGAGCTGGATCACCAAAGTACTCCGAGCAACTTTCTCCTGCGATCAACAATTATCTGTCAGAGGCTTCCCGCCAAGAAGTAAGGGTGAGTAGCTAAATTTATCCTATATGTTCATTCCTCTCTTCTACTTGTTTAGCTAGGGTTCCATAACATTGTTGCTTTCTTTTCGTGGACTTCTAAAAACTGAGTTAAAAAGTCCTATCCTTTTTACTTATTTTATGTTAAACCAAGGAAACGTTCAAATGTCTTCTGAATTGTTACTTATCCTTTTTACTTATTTTATGTTAAACCAAGGAAACGTTCAAATGTCTTCTGAATTGTTACTGCAGAGCCTTCCATCTTCTCCGGCTTGCTGTTTACCGCAATGATAGTATCAGGAAAAGGGCTGTTATTGGACTTCAGATACTAGTTAAGGTGGTACATCTTGATTCATGTAGAGATTTCTCTGTTTCTTGCTATCAAGTATAACCTATTGCTTCGATCTTGCAGAGCTCGCTATATTTTATGCAGACTGCTAGGCTTAGGGCTTTGCTTACCATTACACTGTCAGAACTCATGTCAGATGTCCAAGTGACTCATATGAAAACGGATAATACATTGGAAGAAAGTGGGGAGGCAAGGCGGCTTCAACAGTCATTAAGTGAAATGGCTGATGAAGCTAAGAGTGTCAATTTGTTAAGGGAGTGTGGTCTTCCTGATGATACGCTGTTGATAATTCCAGACAAATTTACAGAGAACCGCTGGTCTTGGGGGGAGTGTGGTCTTCCTGATGATACGCTGTTGATAATTCCAGACAAATTTACAGAGAACCGCTGGTCTTGGGCTGAAGTCAAACATCTTTCTGACAGCCTTGTTCTTGCTCTTGATGCCAGCCTTGGGCATGCCCTATTGGTATGGTTTATTATCAACTTGGCATATCTTAGTGATTTCATTTCTGGTGTCAATGATGGAAGAAACCTTTCTTCTCATCTTGTCACCTGTATTAAAAACTTGATTGCTAAAAGTTGGTCCTTGCATTGTTAGGTGCTGAAAGTGTCATGTCTTTTACATTCAAAATTCTCCCCATGGGGACCTATCGAACTGATAGGCATATTATTATAACATAGCACTGGATATAATTCAGGAAAATGATCGCTTCTTAAAACAGATAGCCTTCCATCTTCTCCGGCTTGCTGTTTACCGCAATGATAGTATCAGGAAAAGGGCTGTTATTGGGCTTCAAATACTAGTTAAGGTGATACATCTTGATTCATGTAGAGATTTCTCTGTTTCTTGCTATCAAGTATAACCTATTGCTTCGATCTTGCAGAGCTCGCTATATTTTATGCAGACTGCTAGGCTTAGGGCTTTGCTTACCATTACACTGTCAGAACTCATGTCAGATGTCCAAGTGACTCATATGAAAACGGATAATACATTGGAAGAAAGTGGGGAAGCAAGGCGGCTTCAACAGTCATTAAGTGAAATGGCAGATGAAGCTAAGAGTGTCAATTTGTTAAGGGAGTGTGGTCTTCCTGATGATACGCTGTTGATAATTCCAGACAAATTTACAGAGAACCGCTGGTCTTGGGGTCTTCCTGATGATACGCTGTTGATAATTCCAGACAAATTTACAGAGAACCGCTGGTCTTGGTCTGAAGTCAAACATCTTTCTGACAGCCTTGTCCTTGCTCTTGATGCCAGCCTTGGGCATGCCCTATTGGTATGGTTTATCATCAACTTGGCATATCTTAGTGATTTCATTTCTGGTGTCAATTATGGAAGAAACCTTTCTTCTCATCTTGTCAGCTGTATTAAAAAACTTGATTGCTAAAAATTGGTCCTCGCATTGTTAGGTGGTGAAAGTGTCATGTCTTTTACATTCAAAATTCTCCCCATCGGGACCGATGGAACTGATAAGCATATAAATATAACATAACACTGGATACAATTTACTGTGAGCGGACACTAGCAATTGACAGATGGAATTTTTAGTGTGTCTGACTCCATCTGCATTTCCTGTCATGATCATATGGTCTCATTACTAATAGGTAGATAATTTTACTCTTATAGAGAGCTGATTGCTGTCCACCCCTTGTCGCTCTTAACATTTACTGAACTACCGTGGAAAATTTTGGGAGGTTTCGTTATAAGTGGAGTTCAGATATATAACACTGGATACAATTTACTGTGAGCGGACACTAGCAATTGACAGATGGAATTTTTAGTGTGTCTGACTCCATCTGCATTTCCTGTCATGATCATATGGTCTCATTACTAATAGGTAGATAATTTTACTCTTATAGAGAGCTGATTGCTGTCCACCCCTTGTCGCTCTTAACATTTACTGAACTACCGTGGAAAATTTTGGGAGGTTTCGTTATAAGTGGAGTTCAGATATTACTGTATATGACTGTCTTGAGATTACTGAAGTAAAATATGTATAACAGAAGTGCTTGTAAAACTTCTACAGGTTTCGAATCCTGGCATTAGTGTCATGTTTACACCATTCCCTGCCATGTTTCTTCTTATTCTTGTTTCTAAACACTGGATACAATTTACTGTGAGCGGACACTAGCAATTGACAGATGGAATTTTTAGTGTGTCTGACTCCATCTGCATTTCCTGTCATGATCATATGGTCTCATTACTAATAGGTAGATAATTTTACTCTTATAGAGAGCTGATTGCTGTCCACCCCTTGTCGCTCTTAACATTTACTGAACTACCGTGGAAAATTTTGGGAGGTTTCGTTATAAGTGGAGTTCAGATATTACTGTATATGACTGTCTTGAGATTACTGAAGTAAAATATGTATAACAGAAGTGCTTGTAAAACTTCTACAGGTTTCGAATCCTGGCATTAGTGTCATGTTTACACCATTCCCTGCCATGTTTCTTCTTATTCTTGTTTCTATCGAATCCTGGCATTAGTGTCATGTTTACACCATTCCCTGCCATGTTTCTTCTTATTCTTGTTTCTATCGTGATGGTGAAAAAACTATTTCATTTAACCAGCTTAAAAAGTCATATTTTTTCAATGTTGAAATTGTGTAATTACAGGGATCTGTGATGGCTATGGATCGATATGCTGCAGCAGAGAGCTTCTACAAACTCGGGATGGCATTTGCTCCTGTTCCGGATCTTCACATAATGTGGTTACTGCACATAATGTGGTTACTGCATCTATGTGATGCCCACCAGGAAATGCAGTCTTGGGCTGAAGCTGCACAGTGTGCTGTGGCAGTTGCAGGTGTGATAATGCAGGTATTTTTCCGTGTGTTTAATCCGCAGTGGATCATCTCGGCAGTCTGGTTGGCTTTTATGCTCTGAAATCGTTGTTCAAGTCTTCCTGTCTACAAAATGCCATTTCCAGAACTTATGTGCACGTTTTGGTTTTCGCCTTGTAGGCCTTGGCACATAATGTGGTTACTGCATCTATGTGATGCCCACCAGGAAATGCAGTCTTGGGCTGAAGCTGCACAGTGTGCTGTGGCAGTTGCAGGTGTGATAATGCAGGTATTTTTCCGTGTGTTTAATCCGCAGTGGATCATCTCGGCAGTCTGGTTGGCTTTTATGCTCTGAAATCGTTGTTCAAGTCTTCCTGTCTACAAAATGCCATTTCCAGAACTTATGTGCACGTTTTGGTTTTCGCCTTGTAGGCCTTGGTGGCTAGAAATGATGGTGTGTGGAGCAAGGATCATGTGTCTGCCTTACGTAAACTTGTAGGCCTTGGTGGCTAGAAATGATGGTGTGTGGAGCAAGGATCATGTGTCTGCCTTACGTAAAATTTGCCCCATGGTAAGTGGCGAGTTTACAACAGAGGCATCTGCAGCTGAAGTTGAGGGTTATGGTGCCTCAAAGCTAACAGTTGACTCTGCTGTCAAGTATCTACAGCTTGCTAATAAGCTTTTCTCTCAAGCTGAGCTCTACCATTTTTGTGCAAGCATTTTGGAACTTGTTATTCCAGTTTACAAGAGCCGGAAGGCTTATGGGCAGTTGGCTAAGTGTCACACTTTACTTACTAATATATACGAGTCCATTCTTGACCAAGAATCAAATCCAATCCCATTTATTGATGCTACGTACTACCGGGTGGGTTTTTACGGGGAAAAGTTTGGGAAGTTGGACCGGAAAGAATATGTATACCGAGAACCACGAGATGTGCGGCTAGGGGATATAATGGAAAAGCTCAGCCATATATATGAATCAAGAATGGACAGCAACCATATTCTGCACATCATTCCAGATTCGAGACAAGTACCATATATATGAATCAAGAATGGACAGCAACCATATTCTGCACATCATTCCAGATTCGAGACAAGTAAAGGCGGAAGATTTGCAGGCAGGAGTGTGCTACCTACAAATTACAGCTGTGGATGCAGTAATGGAAGATGAGGATCTTGGGAGCAGGAGAGAAAGAATATTTTCTCTGTCCACTGGAAGTGTTCGGGCACGAGTCTTTGATCGGTTCTTGTTTGATACACCATTTACAAAAAATGGTAAGACACAAGGTGGTTTAGAAGATCAATGGAAGAGACGGACAGTACTACAGACGGAGGGTTCATTCCCAGCCCTTGTGAACAGACTATTGGTTACCAAGTCAGAATCCCTTGAATTCTCGCCGGTGGAGAATGCGATTGGAATGATTGAAACAAGGACAACAGCTTTGAGAAATGAGCTAGAGGAGCCTCGTAGCTCAGACGGGGATCACCTACCACGGCTTCAGAGTCTGCAGAGGATCCTACAAGGAAGTGTTGCAGTGCAGGCGGGTTTTCTTTCATTACATCAATTAATGATTCTGTTTGTAAAACGTAGAAATTCTCACTAATATGCCTTTCCATGCAAACAAGGAAGTGTTGCAGTGCAGGCGGGTTTTCTTTCATTACATCAATTAATGATTCTGTTTGTAAAACGTAGAAATTCTCACTAATATGCCTTTCCATGCAAAAATGCAGGTGAACAGTGGGGTGTTGAGCGTGTGCACAGCGTTTTTATCGGGAGAGCCTGCAACTAGACTGCGTTCGCAGGAACTGCAGCAACTAATAGCAGCGCTTCTGGAATTCATGGCAGTTTGCAAGCGAGCCATTAGGGTCCACTTTAGATTAATCGGAGAAGAAGACCAGGAGTTCCATACTCAGCTTGTCAATGGATTTCAGTCTCGCTGAGTCGGTATTCAAAGGAGACGTGAAGGATCCGGAGAACGACCCGGTAATCCAGATGGAGCGGTTACGAAAACCCATCATCGGAGCTATTAACGGTTTTGCCATCACAGCTGGGTTCGAGCTCGCCTTGGCCTGCGATGTTGTAGTCGCCACTAAAGGAGCTAAGTTTATCGATACTCACGCCAGGTTTTCTTTATTCTCATTTCAATGTTCTCAATTCTCAATCTCTTTCCGGATCATTAGAACTGAAATCTAGCAATTAGGTCAGATTTAATTTCAATGTTCTCAATTCTCAATCTCTTTCCGGATCATTAGAACTGAAATCTAGCAATTAGGTCAGATTTAGCTTCGAATATGTTGTTCTTAAAGCTCTGCTCAATTCTGACATATACAAAGATCAAGCAATCTTTCTAAAGATATAAATGTGAATCCTTGTGAAGGTTCGGGATATTTCCTTCTTGGGGTTTGACTCAGAAACTGTCGAGAATCATCGGAGTGAACAAAGCTCGGGAAGTTTCCTTAACCTCAATGCCATTGACAGCTGACGTAGCTGGAAAGTTAGGGCTTGTTAACCATGTGGTGGAAGAAGGAGAAGCCATGAATAAAGCTAGGGAAATCGCAGAAGCTATAATCAAGAATGAACAAGGCATGGTTCTACGGATTAAATCCTAAAGCTAGGGAAATCGCAGAAGCTATAATCAAGAATGAACAAGGCATGGTTCTACGGATTAAATCCATCATCAATGATGGATTGAAGCTCGATCTTGAACATGCTCTCACTCTCGAAAAGGTGGAAACTTTTTGCAGTTATTTTCTAATCAAGTTCTTGACTGGGAGAATCTAAAACTGAACTTGAACTTGCAGGAGCGAGCTCACACGTATTACAGTGGGATGACAAAGGAACAGTTTAAGAAGATGAAGGAATTCATATCTTTACGTGGATCCAAGAAACCTTCTTCCAAGTTGTAGACAATCTCTCTATGGATCTTAAATCAAAACTCTCTACTAATATCTTCAATTAAGAGTGTATTCATTAGTCGTCAATAATATATTTGTTTGCTTCAGAAGTGTAACGCAAGGTACCTCAATTTCATCTCACAGGAAATCCATCTTCTCTTCTATATCTTGCTGTTTTATAGGTTTTACATAAACGCTTAGGTGGTGTGGTAGTCGTCTCTTGGAACACACAACTTTGAGGACAGTGTTAGGTTGAACACCTCTTTCCCTAGTGCTCTCAATGGTGCCATTAGATGCTTAGGCTTTAAACTCTTTAGAAGGTATATTTTGATTCAACTTCTATGCCCCACATTTTAAATATGTTTTCTTCTAAGCAGAAAGCTGCGATTTTGTATCCTAGAGCATTAGATAGAATATTATACTAAAAATTTGTCTAGCAACTTGAAGGAGAAGTTTAGAGAACATACAAAAACAAACAGACAACTGATACATTTAAAAAAGTTTTGAAATAAAAGCAGCTTCCAATGAACATGTTCTAAAAAACGCTGGAAAGGAGATTAGCAGCAGTGGAAAGAGCAGCACCGGTGAGAGCAGACTGAACCACTTGCTCATGGCTTGTCCTCTCCGACGCCGGTGAGAGCAGACTGAACCACTTGCTCATGGCTTGTCCTCTCCGACGTCGTCATTGCCATTGCCGCTCCTGTCAATGCTCCAGCTACCGCGCTGTTCCTCTGTAATAAGATATGATTCCAAAATAAATAAGTTAGAAGAAAGTTGCAATTGAAGTATTGACTATTTGTTAATTTAGTAAATGAGAAGAGGTAAATTTCCATGACAAAAAAAAAAAAAAAAAAAAAAAAAAAAAAAAAATGCTCCAGCTACTGCACTGTTCCTCTGCAATAAGATATGATTCCAAAATAAATAAGTTAGAAGAAAGTTGCAATTGAAGTATTGACTACTTGCTACTTCAGTAAATGAGAAGTGATAAATTAATTATGACTGACCCAATCATGAGCACCTCCACGAGCCTCCTTCATACCGTAAGTGATACCTGAATACAACCCGGCCGCTAACCCTATGTACATCCAATTCAATATGTTATATGACATAAATTTAGTACCATCTATGGCTGTATAATGACTAATTTGGTGATTATACAAAAATTTCATATGAACTCACCCCACTGGAGAGATTCTTTTCCAGTGTTCTTCACCTACAAACCCAACCAAATTATAAACTTGGTCAGTTAAACTACTGACTCATCTTTACATGTGTTGCTTTGCAACAAACATACAACACACGTGTGGATGAATGTTTTGACATTAATAAAAGGTTTTAGTAATTAGCAATTGTAATAACTCACCAATGCTTCCAGAGATTTGCTGCTTTCCCCTATATAAAAACGCAATGATTAAACATTATTAACCTAATAAAACCTAAATTATGCAAGACCATGAAAATATAAACAGACCTCTGAGATTAGGGAACCTATGTTTCTTGTTGCCTGTAATCTCCGACGGTGGGTTATAAACAGACCTCTGAGATTAGGGAACCTATGTTTCTTGTTGCCTGTAATCTCCGACGGTGGGTGAACCACGTTGTTTGAGTCAAACCCTGCTCCTACATCATTTACAAAACATATTTTATTTATTCATTTCAAAGCATATAAAAAAAGAAAGAAGAAAAATCTCTTACCCTCAACCACCGTAAAGTAAGCTTCCTTTGAAACGGCTTGTAAAGCTCCGACCTTTTAATAATTTTAACCATATATAGTGAGAGGTATGTTATTACATATTATTATAAATGATTTATGAAACAAAACTTACTCCGGCGGCTTTAACGAAGGAATCAGCGATGCGGTTGAGAAGAGGATGACCAAGATCGAACAAATGAGCGTTCTCGAAGCTTCTTATCTCATCCATTACCTTTTTTCCTCCACTTCTTTCCATTTTTTGTTGTTTTTTCTTCCACTTACTTTTTCTGGCTAACTTGATACTTCTTTCTTAACACAAGTGAGGAGAAGAATGAGGAACAGAAGAAGAACAGAAAGTTTCATGACACGTGTTCTGTTTCTCCACAAGTGAGGAGAAGAATGAGGAACAGAAGAAGAACAGAAAGTTTCATGACACGTGTTCTGTTTCTCCATACGTGTCCGAGTCTGCCGTTTGAACTGTTCCCTCTTCTCCTATGACACGTGTTCTGTTTCTCCATACGTGTCCGAGTCTGCCGTTTGAACTGTTCCCTCTTCTCCTTCCCACGTGGGCGCTCTTTTTTCTAAGTACGAGATAGGGAGAACGGCCATTTCCTACACATACTTTTTCCGAAGTGTATTTTCATACATGAACTTCTATGCGGTGTGAAAACCAACATGAACTACAATAAAATTCAAATTTCATACACGGACTTACAAAATCGAGCTACATTATATATCTCTATTAACACCGTGTAATCCCCGTCTAATTTTGCTGAGTCAGCATAACACGTGGTAAGAGAGAACGACCATTTCCTACACGTACTTTTTTCGAAATGTATTTTCATACATGAACTTCTATTCGGTGTGAAAACCAACATGAACTACAATAAAATTCAAATTTCATACACGAACTTACAAAATCGAGCTAAATTATATATATCTATTAACACCATCTAATCTCCGTCTAATTTTGCTGAGTCAGCATAACACGTGTTCAAAACGTTGTTTTGACATCTTAAAAAAAAAATAAAAAAGTAAAACGACATCGTTTTATATTAATTGCCACGTCATTAAACGACGCAGTATTACTAGATATTGTGAGCTACCCAAGGCTGAATGGGCTGCTTTGAGGAACTGGGAGCAGGTTCGATTTGAGCTCCCTGATGAGGAGCAGTGCAGATCCGATGGCTCTCATCTGGTTCCTATCCCTGAGCCTGAGCAGGGTTACTATGTACTGATGTCTCCGGTTTAACACTGGATAGTCAGGTTTCAAAAAAAAAAAAAGAAGAGGTAAATTAATTATGACTGACCCAATCATGAGCTCCTCCACGAGCCTCCTTCATACCGTAAGTGATACCTGAATATAACCCGGCCGCTAGCCCTACGTACATCCAATTCAATAAGTTATAACATAAATTTAGTATCATCTATGGCTATATAATGACTAATTTGGTGATTATACAAAAATTTCATATGAACTTACCCCACTGGAGAGACTCTTTTCCAGTGTTCTTCACCTACAAACCCAACCAAATTATACACTTGGTCAGTTAAACTTACTGACTCATCTTTACAGCACACGTGTGGGTGAATGTTTTGACATTAATAAAAATGTTTTAGTAATTAGCAATTGTAATAAACTCACCAATGCTTCAAGAGATTTGCTGCTTTCCCCTATTTAAAAAAAAAAAAACAATTAAACATTATTAACCTAATATAACCCCAAATTATGTAAAGACCATGAAATTATAAACAGACCTCTGAGATTAGGGAACCTATGTTTCTTGTTGCCTGTAATCTCCGACGGTGGGTGAACCACGTTGTTTGAGTCAAACCCTGCTCCTACATTTACAAATCATATTTTATTTATTCATTTCAAAGCATATAAATAAGAAAGAAGAAAAATCTCATACCCTCAACCACCGTAAAGTAAGCTTCCTTTGAAACGGCTTGTAAAGCTCCGACCTTAATAATTTTAACCATAGTGAGAGCTATGTAATTACATATTATTACAAATGATTTATGAAAGAAAACTTACTCCGGCGGCTTTAACGAAGGAATCAGCGATGCGGTTGAGAAGAGGATGACCAAGATCGAACAAATGAAGATCGAACAAATGAGCGTTCTCGAAGCTTCTTATCTCATCCATTACCTTTTTTCCTCCACTTCTTTCCATTTTCTGTTGTTCTTTCTTCCACTTATTTTTTTCTGGCTAACTTGATACTTCTCTCTTAACACA
>CM071719.1:2675335-2691620 GCA_036630335.1 Physaria fendleri | reverse complement strand
TTCATTTAATTATTAGCACCCGTATATCATACGGGTTTCTAATAACTAGTATATATATATATATATCTCTCTTAACATTACCATTATATTAATATTACCATTTTAGTGAACGTTCGACTAAATATTACCATTACCATTACCATTATAGAAAGCTAATATATTCAATATTGTTAATTTATATTTGGAAATTAAAAATCAACGGTTGGATTAACAACAGTTAGATGTAAATGGACGGCTCTGATGAAATATCCACTTACAAACTCAACTTTATATAATAAGATAATATTAGATAATTGAACAATAATATATAAATATTTTGGGCATATAATTATTTTAAATTTTATAGATGTATGTGTCCAAATTGTTTATGCAACAAGTTTCCAACAATAATTATACTATCATATGTTGTTCTTGGAAAAATTAGATAACATGTAAATCCATCTAATTCACATAATCATAAATTCATAATGCATAAGTCGAATCAGTCCATTCATCCATTAGATTTTGCAAAACAGGTTTGGACATATATTATTATATTTTGTCCATGTTTCTAGCGGTTCGGCCCGGTCCATTATAGTCAAAAAACCGTGGCGGAGCGAGATAGATGACGCAAGCCTGCCCGTCTGTTCTTGACACGTCAGTTTTTTTTTTTATATATAAAAAAAAAACCAGCTTCAGCCAATTCTTTTTACGTTGATTTTCTTCTTCGAATCCCATTTCGCCGTATCTCAATTTGATTCACTGTGCCTTCAGGTAAGCCATCTCTGCCCTGAGATTTTGATTCTTAGTTCGATCTTATTTTCTTTGTGTTTTCTAAACAAATCTAAACTAGGGCTATTTTGAAAATTTTCAGTGTGCTCGCTCCGATAGCTTCTTTCGTTCGATCTGTTTTGTAATTTTGTTGTACAACCTCGTGATTAATCTAATTGAATCGCGTTTATTCAATTAAATCTCGAAATTTTTTGGATTAGCGAATAGGTGTCTCTTCCATTGGAATCAAATCTTAGCTTCGTTTTGTATATTAGATCAGTTCGATTAGAAAAATATTTTCCCTTAGGATCTGCAAATCGAGTTTCGATCTTGGAATCTATACTGCAATGTTGATTATATTTTGTGTCAGGCGGCTTAGACCAAGCTTGATATCTGCGAATTGACTGTCATTTGGTTATCGATCTCTGACTGAAACGTCGGCTTCCTAATCGTCTGTATAGTAAAGATGTTTATCACTGAGTTTGAAATCCATTAACAGATGTGTGAATTAGCTCTATCATTTGTATAATTTCCTGATGGAATAAGTCGATAATCACTTTAGTTTATAGAGGTTTTTTTCCTGTGGCAGATGCGTTTTTGAATTTGTTTTGTGACATAGATCATATGAGAGTTTACATTGTTTCAACTATGATTGAGTTGAGAATTTTCTGAACCTTATATAGTTGATGGTGTCTGATTTTCATCCATGAGCTGTGTTTTTACTGACTATTCTGCTATGTGTGTTGTTCCATACAGATGTTCTTATTCAACAATTTTTTTTGCATTTTGATTGTAATTGTAGGGAAAATAATTCTGAAAACATGCCAGGTCAGAAGATTGAAACGGGTCATGAGGACGTTGTCCATGATGTGCAGATGGATTACTATGGAAAGCGAATTGCAACTGCTTCATCTGACTGCACCATTAAGATAACGGGTGTTAGCAACAATGGTGGATCGCAGCAACTCGCTACATTAACCGGCCACCGTGGTCCTGTCTGGGAGGTTGCATGGGCCCACCCGAAGTTTGGATCAATCCTGGCTTCATGCTCTTATGATGGTCAAGTAATACTCTGGAAAGAAGGCAACCAAAACCAATGGACCCAAGCTCATGTTTTCACTGACCACAAATCTTCAGTCAACTCCATTGCATGGGCTCCTCATGATCTTGGACTATCATTGGCTTGTGGGTCATCCGATGGCAACATATCAGTTTTCACAGGTCGTGCTGATGGTGGTTGGGACACAACAAGGATTGACCAAGCGCATCCTGTTGGAGTCACTTCCGTCTCATGGGCACCAGCCACAGCGCCTGGTGCTCTTGTGAGCTCTGGTTTGCTAGATCCGGTTTACAAGCTAGCGTCTGGTGGGTGCGACAACACCGTGAAAGTGTGGAAGCTATCCAATGGATCATGGAAGATGGATTGCTTTCCGGCCCTTCAAAAGCACACTGATTGGGTTAGGGATGTAGCTTGGGCACCGAACTTGGGTCTCCCTAAGTCTACCATAGCTAGTGGTTCCCAAGATGGGAAAGTGATCATATGGACTGTGGGAAAAGAAGATGAGCAATGGGAAGGTAAGGTTCTGAAGGACTTCATGACTCCGGTATGGAGGGTGTCGTGGTCGTTGACCGGTAACTTGTTGGCTGTGTCTGATGGGAACAACATCGTTCGTGGTCGTTGACCGGTAACTTGTTGGCTGTGTCTGATGGGAACAACAACGTCACGTTGTGGAAAGAGACGGTTGATGGAGAGTGGGAACAAGTTACTGTTGTGGAGCCCTAGGTGTTTTGATGCTTTTGTTATTTCTGCTCTTCCTTTAAGCAACTGAACTTACATTTTCTATTCGTAATCTTTTTTTTTTAAGTCCGGTTTAAGAATCTGAACTTCAATACTACCCCATATTTTCTCGTTATCTTAAAAGTTTGTGATCTTTAAGAAAATTTAAAATAAGTTTTTTCCTTCTTAGTTGAATTGCTAATGTGCTGAGCTCAACTTAGATTGTTAAAATACTAAATAACAAGGAACAGTACCAAATAGCAGCTTCCAACAAAGCTAATCGATGAATTTCTCTGCCAAAATTTGTTTTCTATGTCCACTTTTGCAGTCTTTAGATTCGTTATTTGTTTGACAAGTCAAGTGAAGAAGTCTTGATAGGTTCAGATGGTTTTAGATTCTTATCATAGAACACCAAAAGCATAAAATGTTTGGGAAAAACAGAAAACATCTCGAAATAGAACGAGAGGTGATACTAAAATGGGTCTCTATCCCCTGTCCCCACCAAGTAAAAATCAGTCATCTTAACTCGGGGCAGATGCAGAGACAAAACACAAAGTTGCTCGAGTTTCATCTTGTTCTTTCTGTCTCACCTGAAATAGATAGAGACGAGAGGAATATCGACATCATTGTCATCTTCATCCTCACAAGCCACCACTACATCAAGATGATGACGATAAGGAGGTAACTCGACTTTCGCAATATCCCGAGCTAGATCCACAACCTTCTTGTCCATCCTCTCCTTGTGCCTTGGAAACATGCTGTTGAACAGAAGACAGCTTCCACATGAGATACTGTACGCACTCAGCCCTTTGTCCTCCAGCCACTGCAACACCTCACGCAGAGTTGGGTTTCCTTTTAGAACCCATCTGTCCCATACAGTCCAAGCCATGTCTTGGTGCTTCACCACTTTTGGTGGAACCGGCTCAGCCATTGAGAAGAGTGGAAGTGCCAGGTTCGCAAATGTGTTTTTCACCACTTTTGGTGGAACCGGCTCAGCCATTGAGAAGAGTGGAAGTGCCAGGTTCGCAAATGTGTTTCGGTAGTCTTCCACTTTGTGTCCTCCATCAAGGACCTTGTAGAGCTCGAGGCAAACAAGTCCAGTAGCCATGGCTGTTGAAGTCGCAATGGCTGGGATGATTCTCCCTGCAATGAACTTTGCTTTCAGCTTATCTACTTCAGGGATGCTGTAGTTCCTCGCCCTCATGTTGGCTAAACCCGCTATCACATCCATGTGATAGTTTGTATCATCATCCTACAGAACAAACAACAATCCAAATCGGTTTAACATTTTTAATCAAGGCGTAGTCAATATCATTAAGATAGATCATCTTGGAGGATGTTTACCTTTTCAAATTGAATTGGTTTCATCCTGAAATCTGGAGACAAGTTACGCCTACACTGCTCAAGCTTAGCAACGAGGTCGTTGATGACAGCAGCGTCGTCCACAGAAGCAGTTGTTAAAGTGGTGGCTTTCTCATCAGTTACGATCTGTGCATCTTTCCTTGGCTCAAAGTCTGGGACTATCACTCTGTCAACAGCTTCAGCTGATTCCTTTGGGTCCTTGGTCCACTCGGGCACAGGGATCCCAAATGTCTCTGCTCGTAAAATAGCAGTCGCCATAATGAAGTTTAGGAGGCTAGGATCGGAAGACGAGTACTGGAGCGGACGAGGAAATCTTTTTGGAGCAGACCAGAATGGAGCTCCAGTGCTAGTCGCAGCATCTTCAGGGAATGTGTATATCAATTGCTTGACACGGTTGACAAAGTAATCCTCAAACCTGATCACGTAACATAGAAAACAATAAATGATTGCATGAAACACAGACTCCATGATGTCAGAAGAAAAAACAGAAAAAAACAAACAAAAAACACACTATAGAAGACTTAAACTAAACAGCGTATTCCCATTTTTACATATTCGTTCAGAAGAAGCTAACTGTTGCGATATGAAGTTGCCTACTAACAGTGTTCCTAAAATAGAATTTTAGTTTCATTATGATTTTTCAATAAATAACTATGAAATCTTGAGATAAAGCGCATATCAAAAGCATTAGAAAAAATAGTAGCAGCATCACAACCATAAACCTAACAATTTAGAGAGTGACAGTACCTCAGTCGAGCCCAGTTTAAACAGTCTTGGAAGGTTTCACACTTCTCCTTGTCAAGGCACTCAACAATCCTTTCCAACGTGTCCCTAGCCTGAGCATCTCCAGCACTCATCATTGAGTTAGTGTACTCATCCGGGCTGGAGAGATATGCATTCACTTCAGCCGGAGTCTTCTCAAGTAGACCCTCAAACTCTGAGCGAGCCCACGTTAAACAGTGATCAATGTTATGTGGAAAAGAATGCACTGTACACATGGGAGCCTGTTTCTCTGGTGGGTCCCTTGAGGCACCATAATTTTCAGTTAGATGTGGAATAACCATCTGTGTGTTGCATTTTGCACCCAGAGTTCCAGACTCGAGGAGAGGCTTCTGGAAATACAAGCATCTTGAATCAACATAGAGCCTTGCATTGACGTTATCCAGTGCATTAACCACAACAGTTAAGTTCTCCCAGAAGCTATCGTCAAATACATTCTCAGTCTCAGCACCAACACGGTTTTGCAGGGCCTCAATTTTGAAACGTGGATTTATAGTAGCAGCAGCAGAAGCAGCAACTGTCGATTTAGCCTGTCCAATGTTCCAGTCACGGAATAGGAATTGACGACTGAGGTTACTCTTCTCGATTATATCATCATCTGTCACAGTTAGTTTTCCTTTGCTTCCACATGAAACCCCCATCAGAGCCATATTTTTCAAGAACTCGCAGCCAAGAGCACCAGATCCTACTGTGAAAACTTTAGCATCTTCGAGTTTCTGCTGTAACTTGGCCCCAAATACAGATATTTGGGCGTCATACCTGCTGTTCCTTGGTGCAAAGTCACTCGAATCCAGAGGTTCAGATGGAAGTGACTCCACTGAATCAAAGTAGAAAAACTGATATAAAAAAAAAAGTTCCAACATTAGGTCACATTATTATAAACGATGTGTGTTAAGTAAGCAGCTATATCTTCCCAGAATATACATTAGGAAAAGGGAGCAATAGATATCAGTTAGAAACTACGGAAAACTATTTCTTAATTTACTTTCCTGAACTGCTTTGTTTTAGGTTTTAAAATTTTAAAGGATGGATGGAGGTCCCGACAGAAAAAAAAGGACGGATGGAGGTTTCATTTTTCTTTCTCTAGGTGTTTTTGTTTCTCTAGGGTGTTTTTATTTCTCTAGGGTGTTTTTCAACTTCTGGAGTTGTTACTTTGGTTCGGATGTAATGAGCCTTGGGTTTAATTTCTTATGTTCTCAATTCTTAACTTGAGCAGGTAACTTAGCACGCAAAGCCTAAATATGTATCACCCAAGTGTATGGAAAATAAATGTTACCTGAAAGAGGGGATGAAACTTTCCAGAGCATGCTTTAACAACCTCCTGTCCAACAATACCACCAAACATTGCAGCCATCGGATTCAGGACAGCCTTGGCTCCAAAGGAAAAGTTTCGTAGAAGCTTATGGTCAAGATTCTCGACCTTTAAATCACCCTGCCCATTATTGATGGCTGTGGCAATCGATATAAGATTCTGAGCGTCCTCTTCTGAGCCAGCAACAGGAAATCTGCCAGCTTCAGCTATGAAGCGATCAAGTGCTTGGAATGCTAAGTGGAGGAGTGGAGGTCGATCAAACTTAGAGAAATCACTCAATAGAAAATCCCCTGGATCTTTAATTGCTTCCCTCAACGGCTTGAAATTCAGCAACTTTGGCTGTTTCACCTGAGTGACAATACCACCTCTCACATATGTTCCATAGTTTGTAGTGTCCTCATCAAGTGTGAATGAATATGGCCGTGCACTTTTTATCTTCCTTGGATTCCCATCATTCAATTCTGTCATACCCTCAACCTCTGAGAAAACAACTAGGTCACCATCTTCAAATTCAAGCCTCTCATCGTCGACACAGGAAATAAATGCTTGGTTCTCGTTAGAGATTGATGCAATGATGCCTGTATGGGGTTCATTTCCATCAACATCAAGAACTACAAATTCAGGCCCAAAATCACAAAAGATGGAGCCAAAAAGACCCCTGACATCAGCCTTGACAAAAGCGATAGGAGGCTGATGGCTGTGACAATAGTCATTAAATTCGATTGCTCTTTCAATGCTTATATCAGAGAAAACAACAGCCTGTTTGACAATAAAGTAGATGTATTAGCAAAAAAAAAAACAGCCACCACGGAAAAACTGACCCTACTGACTACACCAATCTTCTATATCAATAAGAATGAACAATATAACCAACCTATTACACAAGGAGACACCATCAGTTTCTTATACTTAATGACTTCCCACTCATATGGGATTCATTCATTCCCAGATTATCATCAACTAACAAATTATCTAAATACTGATCCGGTATAACAAAATTCAGACAAGATAGTACCAATGACAAGAAAATATTTTGTCAACTGACCTGGAAACCAGACAGATGCTCTTTGGTTAAGCTTGTAGTCAAGCTAGAGACAACCACAGCATTGTTAAGATCCTGTAGCTTCTGGACAGAAGCATCCGCTCTGTTCTTGCCAATATCATCCTCCGAGAAGACAAAGTTGCTCGATAAGTCCCAAAGCTCAACAGCATTTTCATCATGCAGAGTGACAGACTTCACACCAGCAAGAATCAGATTCTTGGCTGAATAAAGAGAACACAACAAAACAGAATGAGAAAGGAAATAAATAGGAGGAAAACAAACCCTAACATAAGCACCAATTTAACATTTATATAAAAAAAACTCAGGAAAAAGAAGGTATCAAACAAATCAAGGAACATCAGGTTTCAAGAAAACTACTGATATTTGGATATTTAAGAATACTAACAATCACAGATCAGGAGAACAAAAACTTCAAGAACTCAAGAATAAACTCGACACAGTCTTCTAATTAGGACGCATAAGAAAACAATACTTCCACAAGTATCAAAGCGAAGAGGGAGACATACCAATCTCGGCGCCAAGGCCGTGCATCCCTGAGATGAGAACATTAGAAGCAAAAAGACGCCTCATAGTCTCACGACCGTAGACGGCGAGCTGCCGACTGTGAAGATCTTCATCGATATCCTGACGGTTCGAATTACCAAAAGCCATATCGAGCTGCTGAACGACGGTATCGCTGTGGACTCCGCTACTAGTACCAGAAGCAAGAATCGAAGACTTATCAGACGAAGAATCAGTTGTGTGGTGGATACGGCGTTTCTTAATCGGCGAAGATGCTAAATCGGAGACAATACTATTATCGCTCTTCTCCTTAGCTTCAGTAGCTCGCTTGCGAAGCATAAAGTGATAGTAAAACCTAGAGAAAATCGAGAAAAGTTTTCATGGCAATCAAAACAAACTAGACAACAGTCGAGAAGAAAAATCCGATCGGAGTGATAAAACAGAAATTCCTAAAACCTAAACCAAAAGAAACGTACCTTTGAGAAAAGCAGAAGAGAGAATATTGGAATCCGAAGAGGAGATCTGTAGTTTGGTATTGTGTTATGAAGGCTTCACAAATTCTCAAAGGTTTATTTAAAGAGACGACTTGCTGGAGCAACGACGTCGTTTTGTGCGGTTCCTGGTTAATCTTTCCTTTCTCGATCTTCGGTTCTCTGACCGGGCGTTACAATTTCAAAGACCAGATCCGGTTTAGTCAAATTCTAATAATCTTATGGATCCTCTTTCCTTTTACTCTGCATTGGAATTGGAATATTGACTTTTTCACAAATGAAATAATTTGTTACAAAATATTAAAATCTCTCTATTATCTCTAATATATTATTTAAGAATAAACTTAGCTGAAATTTATAGGGAAAATGATTTACAGTAACAATTTGTATAAATGTATTTAACAATTTGTTTATTTTACAATATTTTTTTTTTACCTTACCAAACAAACATTCAAAAGAATAGTTATAGAGAACAACAATAATAATAATAATAGATTAACACTAGTTTTAAATAAAAATTAAAATAAATTTGTTGAAATTTATTTTTTATCTAACTATTAAAATAATATATTGATTACTATATTTTTACCGCTATAATAATATATTTAAAAAATCCTATTAATAAAATATATTTTTGAAACTTTTGTTTTAGAACTTTAAATTAATATATATCCTATTATCTTAATCACCTTCTATAAATATAGCGTTCAATATATTTTTCATTCAAAAAATTAGAAATTTAATCCAGTCTTTACGGTAATTTCTTAAAAAAATTTGATGTAAAATGTTTATAGATAGCTATTAAAAGCTACTAAATCTATAGAATTATTGTATTTTGATAATGTTAACATATCGTTTATAGATAGCTATTAAAAGCTACTAAATCTATAGAATTATTGTATTTTGATAATGTTAACATATCCTGACAAAAAGAAAATGTTAACATAATATTTTTTATAATATTATCTAATATTTTGTTATTTTATTTATAATATTTTCCCCCGCGTAGAGTTGGAATAACGTAGTGATATTATTATTGGCAAAAAATTCCCATTCTTTTTTTTGTTCTCTTCTCTCTTTTTTCTGTCACCAAATTATATTAAGAACAAACAAGTGTTGCAGTACAAAATATGGAACATCACCTAAGGACCTAAAAGATCACACAAACTCACAAAGAAACTAAACAAGACAACAATTTAGAAGCATCAACCATAGTGAAACTTTTCTAATGCAGGCAATCATTTGAAACTTGTTTCCGGAAGCAAAAGGAGTAATCTTTGGTAAATATTAACAACAATTCAACTAACTACTAACATGATCTTTGGTAATATCTTTAATAAAAGCATTAATATTAGCATCAGAAGAACCACTTTCTACAACACTACCTCTGCAAATTTCACTGAGATCACAAACTCTTCTTCTCATCTCTTTCACTTCTTCATTCTCTCCATCCATAAACCCTTTAACCAATTCCTTAATCACCTCTCTCCCAATCAATAACTCATTCTTCTTCTCACTCTCGATCCTCATACCAATCCTCCAGTCTTCAACAATCATCTTTGCATTCAGCAACTGATCCCAAAACAATGGAAATGTAAGCATTGGTACTCCTGCATATATCCCTTCTAATGTTGAGTTAAACCCACAATGCGTCCAAAACCCTCCTACTGATATGTGACACAGTACACGCAGCTGATCGCACCAGCTTACAACAACACCAGAGCTAGAGCTAAGAGCTTCTTTAAGCTTTAACTCACCCTCACGAGCCACCCAAATGAACCGTACTCCACTCTCTTTCACTCCTTCAACAATTTCTTCCATTTGAGCTTCTGAGACTGAAAGAAAACTACCCTGAGATATGTAAAGCACTGAACTTTCAGGTTGCTCGTCTAGCCACTTGAAATAATCGGGTTCGTTGCTGTCGTTTCCGAGGGAGAGTTTCTGGAAGGGTATTAATGGACCGGTGGAGTAGACTGGGAAATCGAACTTGGAGGTGAAATAATCTATAGCTTTTGGTTCGAGCTCATAAGGAGAAGTGAAGAGAAGGTACTTAGCTTTGGAGAGCTCATTGAAACAGTTTTTGAATTTATTGAAGACTTGATGAGTGTAGCCGTGAAAGATCCATGGTAAGTCACGGAGTCGCGTCGCAGATAAACCAGGGATGTAATCAACAACCTCCTCTGTTTTTGATTCTAGAAACAAAACCCAGATTCAAAAATCACGAATTGGACTTATTGTGTGCATAAAGGATTGAACTCTAAAGATTGAACATTGCCCTTACCTGATGGTTCGACTGGAAAATGGCCATGAGTTGCGAGAAGATCGGAGTTAACGAAGATGGAGAGGATAGTAGCCGAAGTTGTCCAAAAAGAAGCCACAGGAATATTCCTTCGTAATCCAACACTCACTGCCCAAGTAATGAAAGTGTCAGTGATGATTACGTTTGGAGACGGAGAATTGAGGCGGTCAAGTAGCTGTTCAAAGGGCTCCTCCAATTTGGTAATAACGGCGTCTACGAAGCTGATGAAGTCGTTGGCCCTGACGAGCTCGGATGGGATGAGGTTGGGGAGGGTAGCGAAGTGGATTCTGTCAGGTTTTGGGTCGGAGCCAATGAACCCGAACCACTCTTCTGTGACTACGAATGTGACAAGGAGGTCATGGTCTCGGCTAACAAGGCGTTTACAGAGGTTCAACATGGGATTGATGTGACCTCTTCCTGGCCAAGGCATAGCCACTATGTGGCGGAATCCGTGTGGCTCCATAGGATAAGAAATTTGTGATTCTGGTCTCTGTGGCTAATGGGATGAGGAGTGAGAACTAAGAAGCTGCAAAGAATTGCACATAGTTTGTCTTTTTCTAGTTTTGTACCTAACTGTCACTTCTATTGTTTTAAAACGTTTCCAAAGATTTAAAAGTATATAGTAGTAATCAAACCTTTATAATAAATGTGAGCCATGTGACTAATGTTAGACACTATCATAGTCAAAGAGCTTGATGAACAAAACTCAACTTTTCATCATTTTCTTCTTCCTTCTTCTTCATCATCATCCATGGCTTTGCGGCTTTCCACTCTTCCCAACCTCTCCTTACATCTTCCAATTCAACCTCCATTAAACCATCGTTCCTTTCCAAATGTTCCACCCATTCTTTCCATGGAGCTTTTTCAGAATCCAAGAATCTACTCACCTGTGGAATCATTACCTCTCTGTAAAACTCCTCTATTTCCTTCTCCACTTCTTTTGATTCATCCATTGCTTCCATCGGCGGCCTATTAGGCAATTTACGCACTTCGAAACTGTTTCCTCTCAGGATTAGTACTTCAGATGGAGCCAGAGGCAATACGATTCTTGTGAACTTGTTTAGTGATAGTCTTATGATGTCTCTAGGAAGCAATTCTCTCTTCACTGCCACGGCTGTTCCAATCATCTTTCTTATCTAAGTTCCAAACATGTTTGAATAATCAATAATACTATTTAAGTTAAGCTACTAGACGCAATACAAGAATTTTGCAGAAACATTTTTATACAGTTATGTATTTATATTACCTGATGTAACATGAATGATTCACCCCATATGGAGATCTCGACAAAGCCAAACCCAAGTGATTTCTCCAGTTTTCCACTACGACATAGAAACACTTTTCTGAAATGAGCACCACTCAGCTTATCTGTCTCGTCTGGCTCGTACAGCCATCTTGCATGACTTTTCACCTGAGAATTATCAGACTCAGGAGGAACATGTTCATCTGATTCCCCATCTACTACTTCTTCTTCTTGTTCTTCTTCTTCTTCACTGCGACTTTCCTCAGTAACCTCTGATTTTGATGCTTCAGTTGATTTTGGTTTTCTTGGGGGACGTCCGTTTCTATGGGTTAATTTTTGTTCTGATTTTCTTCTGTACCTTGACCGTTGTGTATAGTTATGGAAAGGATATTCTCCCTACAAGAAAAAAAAAAAAAAAACAGCGCCAGTTAAGCAAAAACGTAAGAAACCTAAAGCCTCTGTACCAAATAAGCGATGCAAAGGCCTCACCTCGAATTCTTTCAAAATTTTGTTGAAATCTGTAATGTGATAGTCTATCTCATCTGAAGTAAAGCTATTCTTGATCCCGATAACATCAACAGGGAGGAGGTAAGAATACTTCCTAAGTGTACACTCTCTTCTGGGATCAAATCTCCTACGAAGATGCAAAGCTTTTAATTGTAAATGAAATGGGTTAAGAGAGTGTCAAGCATGAGATTTCAACCTTTAAATTTCAAAATCTTATTCTACTCTTCGAACGTTAGTATCTTATTGCACTAAGCTCCGGACATGATAAAGTTCTGACTCACTTATTTGAAGGTGAAACGCTGAAAACTCTGATATTATCAGGAAGATGTTTGCTAATGCATTTAGCAAGAACAGTGCCATGAGGATCATCCTTCCACGCTGTTTCAGGGATCTCCATTTTCAATGATATTGATGTTGCCAAAGAATGAACCTAAAAGAAGATAAAATATATGACAATCAAAGACATAATCAGTAAATATATGCATTAGAAAACCATCATTAGTTACTGGAACAGAGTAAAAAAGCTTACTCCTTTATCAGTTCGGCTACTTCTGGCCCAACCAATCTTATGAAGATCACCAAAGTTACTATCTCTAATCCCACCTGCCTTGTATATAGCAACCTCCAATTCACCCTCAATAGCTTTAAATCCAAAGTATTTCAGCTTAACATAGCACAATAATGAATAAAAAAAGCATAATCGTTACAGAGATGTCCAAGGTCCCTAGTTAATTAGTTCATTCTAAGAGAAAAGAACCACGAGATTGGATTTTGCAAAAAGTAGGGTTTAGGGTTCAGGCTGAGATTCATTGTCTAGTATTAAAAATTCAAACTTCGATTTAAAACTTACTTTTGAAATTAGGTTCGTCTCTTTGAATCTGCAAACCTGAAAATGGATAACAAAATCATAAACATCACACAGAAAAATGCAGCAATTGAGAATCAAATTCAATTGGGGAGCTAAAAAGTTATACCTCTGTAATCGGTACCGACGTAACCAATCCGAATGACGACCTTCTTCTTCCGATATGATTCCCATTTATCGGCGAGAAAATGGTCGGAGTTACTTGAAGAAAATGGCGAGACTGAAACCGAAGATGGCTCAAATGCGGCGGAGGAAGAGAATCGTGCTAGCACCGGGGTAACCCGAATAAGCCGGGTCGGATAACAGAGGCCCCGCGAAGGAATTGAAAATCGTATAAACGAGAGTGCCATGAGAAGTTTCTCAGTTCTAGAACAAGAGCGGCCATAAACGCTAAACTTTATCAAATCTATCGAATTGAAATATGTATTTTTAAAATAATTTTTTTTTGTCGTCAAAAATATGTATTTTATTTTTATTACATTTTTTATTGAGAAACAGAAAAAAAGTTTTTTTTTTTGGAAAATTGTAAAAAGAAAATAAACTACTCACAAAAATACCCAATTCGTGCGCATATTATATCAAAATAATTTTAAGTCATCAACTATTGGACTTGTTAATGAAAAATCCAAACTTTCAAAAAAAAAAATTCTAATTTGAGACAACGTTAACTCCTGGGTTAACGAAGAAAAAAATGAAAAAAAAACTCAAACATCCAATTTCCCACACGCACACAACCACACAACCGTCAGACTACAAAGTTCTCAAACAAATCTCATAACTTAATATATATAACGATTTATAAATAATAGATTTTAATTAAAAAAATCATAAAATGATAAAATCAAACTATCCACCACATAACACATTTCAAATACCTCCACCACTAAACTATAATTAACTTTTAAATATTAAATATAAGTTATATATATATTAATTATGTTTAATTCTCCACCACTAAACTATAATTAACTTTTAAATATTAAATATAAGTTATATATATATTAATTATGTTTAATTTGTTTTTTCTTCCATTATTTTTTTAATGGATCAATAACTAAATTAAAATTTGAATTGATCATGAATACTCAAAAATATGTAAATACAACTATATATTTATAATATTTTTGTTATTTAATTTATTACAATTATTTTTTATTTTAAAAAGAATATGGAAAAAAAAAATTTTTCTTAAAGACGATAAAATGAAAAACAAATTTTTTAAAACATAGATTTTCTTAATTTTTGTATTGTTTCAAAAATCAAAAAAATTGTAATAATTTAAATAACAAATATACTATAAATATGTAGTTGTATTTACATATTTTTTGAGTATTCATAAGTATAATCAATTCAAATTTTAATTTAATTATTGATATATTGAAAAATAATGGAAGAAAAAAAAATTAAAGGCAATTAAAATATATGGATATATATATATATATATTATTATATTTAATATTTCAAAAGTGTTTATAGTTTAGTGGTGGAGGTATTTGAAATGTGTTATGTGCTGGGTAGGTTGATTTGTCTTTTTATTAAAATATATTATTTATAAACAGTTATATATATTAAGTTATAAAATTTGTTTGAGAATTGTTCGTAGTCTATGCGGGATGTCACGTATCTACTATATTTTCTGATGTTCGTTTGAGGATTTTTTTTTTTCTTCTCCGTTAACCCAGTTAAAGCAGTTAACATTGTGTCTAATTAGAAAATTTATTTGAAAGTTTGGACTTTTCAAGTAACAAGTTCAGAAGTTGATGATTTAAAATTATTTCGATATAGAATACACACAAATCTGAGTATTTTTGTAAGTAGGTGCTTTTTTTCATATTTTCCCTTTTCTTCTTCCTTTAATTTATCACAGAAAAAAAAAGAAAATACTAATTAGACCAAAAAATAGTTTCCGATATGCCTATGATTTTTTACTGATTAATCCTTTCTTTGGGTTAAATTTGTTAAATAAATATTTTTTCGAACACAAGACAATGATTCATCTTAAACCAATTTTGTAGTACAAACATCAAAATAATACAGTTTTGGATGCTTTTGAGTCGATTGGACCATATAAAAAAAAAGTGATTATAAATGCATTTTTGGATTAAAAAAAAAGTTATTTAGGATCTGATAAATAAATCTTTCTCGTATCCAAAATTTTGAGGATCCAAATAGTTGAAATTCAGATTCGGAAATCTGCGCAAATCTTTTAATCGGATAACAAAAGATATGAAAAACAATGGAAACAATTCATAGTGAATGAAATTTAAAAAAAAATGGAAACTTTTTAAGACAATGACTCTCTGTATATAGTCACGTGGCTTACGACTAGGGCTGGGCATTTTACCCGAAACCCGAAAAACCCGAACCGAACCGAACCGAAAATGAGTATTCGGGTCGGTTCCGGGTATTTCATAATACCCGTTCGGTTCTATATATTTTGTACCCACGGGTTTCGGTTCGGGTTCGGGTAATACCCGAAAACCCGAGTATACCCGATAAGAACCGAATTTATAATTATACTTCTTTTTTCCTATCTTCTTCTTTTCTTCTCTTCTTCCCAATTCTTTTTTCTTTTCTTCCTCAACCCTCTTTCTTTTTCTTTATTCTTCTCTTCTTCTCTTCCCGTGTCTCTTCTTTTTTTCCCAATTTTTTTGTTTTAAAATATTCCAAAACCTTCATTGAGCCTTAGATCGCTGCCACTCACCGACCGGAGTTGTTGCCTGAGATGTCTCGACCGTAGTGCTCGCTGCCACGTTCATTGTACGAGAGCAACCATTAGAGAAGTCTTTACGATGCTTTTGAAATTTTTTTAGCTTGTAAGATCCTACTTTATTCTTCTCTTCTTCTCTTCCCGTGTCTCTTCTTTTTTTCCCAATTTTTTTGTTTTAAAATATTCCAAAACCTTCATTGAGCCTTAGATCGCTGCCACTCACCGACCGGAGTTGTTGCCTGAGATGTCTCGACCGTAGTGCTCGCTGCCACGTTCATTGTACGAGAGCAACCATTAGAGAAGTCTTTACGATGCTTTTGAAATTTTTTTAGCTTGTAAGATCCTATCCTCTATTCACTTGCTTCTTGAACAACTTTTCACTTCTTGAATACCTTAAAATGAAAAAGAATGAGTAAGCTTGTTATCTTCCTGATTTTAAACTTTTTATCATTTTTGTTTTGAAAATTGTTGACATGTAATCGTGGACCAGTATACTTGAGCAGATACTTGTGGATGAGAACATGTGGACGAGGACTGGTAGGACGATGGATACTGGTGGACGTGCAAGATCCTCTCATCTCTTCACTTACTTCTTGAAATACCTTAAAATGAACAAGAATGAGTT
>CM071719.1:2556419-2575644 GCA_036630335.1 Physaria fendleri | reverse complement strand
TAAAACTACAACTTAAACATTTTTTTAAAAATAAAATCGTAGAAAAGTTATAAACGTGGAGAAAACCAATTTTATAAAAGTAGAGAGAGTGAGAATCAAAGCATGCGTAGAGTTTAATGATGGGAAAAGGGTAATAACGTAAATTCAAATAAGAGGCGTGGCACTTGTCCGCTTCATTAAGCTCCGAACTCGATGTTTGTTTTTATGTTTCTGCACAAATCAGTATTACAAAACATAGTGGCCTTTTAAGCTATAAATCAAAAATAACGGGTCTATTTCACAATTTCAAAAGTTTCACCCGACCAAAAGAAAACATCAATTTCGATCTACGGCTACAAATCAACCAAAAAAAGCATAATATTAGATGCTTTCACATTTTGTTTTTCAATATATAAAATAATAAATAATCTTCTTTTGCACGGTTTTGGGTTCTCTAAAAGGCTGAACCCCTGAACCCATAAAAGAATATATAAGAAATTAGCATAGACGAATATTTTATAAAAAGATCTGTAAAATTACCCACTTTTTTCTTAATATTGTGTTCCTCAAAAGCTGCAATAAAGTCATCTTTTTAATCAAAGGAAAAAAAAAAGAAAGAAAAAAAGACAATATAAGAACTTAAATCTTGTCCTTTCGATAACTTGAGATGATTCCTTCGAACTAAACATCAATCACTAAAATTCGTGCCGTCTTGGGCAGATACCAAAAAAAAAAATTATATTATTAAATATTATATTTAAAATAATATAAGAACTTAAATCTTGTCCTTTCGATAACTTGAGATGATTCCTTCGAACTAAACATCAATCACTAAAATTCGTGCCGTCTTGGGCAGATACCAAAAAAAAAAATTATATTATTAAATATTATATTTAAAATTTCGTATATAATGGGCTTGCCCCAATAAGGCCCAACAAAGGCCCAATAAAGACCCATTAAACGCATTAATTTTGTTTTACAAGCCTTTAGAACCAGGGAGATCAATCCATTGAAGTTCGATTTCAACTTCACCACGTTCAATCAATCCATTGAAGTTCGATTTCAACTTCACCACGTTCAACGTTACGAAGTCGGAGACAAATGTTTTGAACGATTCGTTCGTTGATCCAACGGATATAGCTTTCTTCAGCTAAGCAGTTGCTACGGTTCGGACCGATTGTTGTAATAATGGTTCCTTCTGGTAAACCTGAAAGCTCCATTCGTAATGCTTCAATGTATGGTTTTAGGTCGATCTCTGCGTCTCCCATTTTGTCGTCTTTGCTAAAGAGGTCGTGATCGTATACAATCTGATGATAAACCAAAAGGACTGGTTTTTATTAAGCGATGGTTAAATTTTTGAAAAAACGATATATTTCATGAAATATCATATCATATATAATTATTGTTGTAATAATGGTTCCTTCTGGTAAACCTGAAAGCTCCATTCGTAATGCTTCAATGTATGGTTTTAGGTCGATCTCTGCGTCTCCCATTTTGTCGTCTTTGCTAAAGAGGTCGTGATCGTATACAATCTGATGATAAACCAAAAGGACTGGTTTTTATTAAGCGATGGTTAAATTTTTGAAAAAACGATATATTTCATGAAATATCATATCATATATAATTTGTTCCAAACACGAATTATTGGATTCTTTCTAATTGTAAAAAGTTGTCTATTTATTTACGGATGAAAAATATTTCGAAACCTATTTATATCCACTTAATTATTCAAAATTTAGTTACCTATTTGTTTTGGTTTAAAGCATTTTAATGCTCGTATAACCGATAACTAAACCCAAAATATGTATTAAGTTTGTGCAAACCATGATTTACTATTTTATTAGAAGTTTGATCCGCTTAATTTATAATTAAACACAAATTTTGAATTACAATCGATTTTTAGTTTTCTAGATTTTATACTCGATTAACTGACTTGTTACACCGATTTAAGTGGTTTTGTAACCGGTTAAATTTTAGAATCAAAGTAGAAAATAACCGAATTTTGAACTAACAATTCAGGATAAATAGGTTTCGAACTACTTTTTATAGGTGGACAATTAGATAGATACTAATAATTCGTGGGAAACAAATATGATATGACAATAGTTCACGAAGAAATAGATCGTTTTCTCGTAAATTTTAAAAGATTTACCAGAGTGAGTGGGAGATTAGGGTCGGTGACTGTGAATGTTAAATCTTCTTCCCATTTTGGGTAAATCTTCTTCCCATTTTGGGTTTATGTTTTTCTTCACCACTTTTGTTTTGAGTTTCTGCAAAAAAAGAGTCTTCAACTCTGATTTTGTTGCATATATAAGTTTCTGAATATTCGAGAGATAGATAGAGATATGTAGAGAAAGAACCTGACGACCTAACTTGAGGACAACGTAAGGATCACTGCTAGAAACATCACGGACGGCTAGGTTAACACCACGTTTGACCCGAACTCGGAGGATACCTAATAGATTATCCATCAATGACATACGGCTATGACCATTTTTTGTCTAAAAAAAAAAAAAATCAATTATGAGCAATACCGATAAATCTTGTGAAAATAGCACGGTTGATTCGGTGTATCTGACATCAACTACTTTTTTTGTCGTTTACCGAGACGAAATTACAAAAAAACCTCCTGAAATCGTTGACCAAATACGATTTACCAAAAACACATCGGTAAACATGGTAAACAGAACATTTACTAGGGAGATAATCGTTGACCAAAAGGATAAAGTGGTCTTTTCACGCAATCAACCGTCTCAAAAACCCCAAAGTGGTATTTTCCACGAACGCCAAAAAAAAAGTGGTATCTCTGAAAATAGACCCAAAAAATATACTTATGTAAATACTTTGATTCTCAAATGAAAATTACTTTTGGACAAACATAATATATCAACATTAAACTGAGTTAAAGAGAAAGTACAAATCAATCTATACATATAAAACAAATCAGGACCGATGGGATCCACGTAAAAACTCTCTGTGTAATCTTCTCTTCCGGTAATGTAGAATGGTTAGTAGAAGAGTCACCATGATGATGGAAATAACAACATATTACGAATCCATAATCTCCAAAGAGCAAGCATGATATGCATATTAGGCAATTTGGAGATAGGTTCGTTCTCAAAAGCTTGATCGTAGTAACTTTTAGCAAGATTGAGATCAAAGGGAAGTCCTTGTCCATATTCATGCATGTAACCTAGGTTGAACATAGCTTGTGCATTTGATAGAGATTTTGCATACATGTATGCCTCTGCTGCACGCACGTAATCCTTCTCCTTACCCTGAGAAAATACAAGTATACCAACATCATGCGAAATCAGATCATTAGGAGTGAGTACAAAGCGGGTACTTGCAATATTGCCCGCCATGTTATTTGACTTGACGATTTTTGGCTCGGTATTTTCTTTACCGAAAATAAATACCCGTCAAAAATCTCAAAGTTTGCAATTACTAACTCTGTTAGAAGTACTTGCAAGTAACGAGTGATTGCTCTAATTTTTATTTTTATGTTTTTGATAGATTACAAGTATCAGGATTATAACAAATATACTTTTATGTATCAGATAATATTTATACAAGTAACGAGTATTTTTACACGACTAACATAAATCAAGTAACAAATAACGGATATGGAGTGAATAATAGGAGAAGTAATGGAATTTTTTGTACTTGTTGCTACAAGATGGACGAGGCAAGCCTAATATTATGCTAAAGATTTGTGAAAAAGGTCAAACTTACTCGGCCGTAGTAATATGCATCTCCAACAAGCAAAGCCGCATAGTCATTTCCTTGTTTAGAAGCACACAACCACAAAGCAAGAGCTCGCTCATGCCTCTCTTTATCAGTGCAAAATCCAGAAACTCCCATACACATGCTCTTTTCACCGTATCTATCGAGAATCCATGCAGCATTACTTTGTGCTACTTCGTAACCAAGCTCTGACATTATTGAGTACAATATAAAAGCCTTTCCCACATCACCTTTAATGTAAGCTTCAAGAGCCCATTTAGAGACAGAACTCCATGGTCCTCTTTCCGCTACTGACTTGTAAAGCGCCACAGCCTGAATAAGCGATCAAAGTTAAATAATCCAAACAGATTCATTATATAAATTTCAGTTTTTACTTAAACCATATCAATATAAACATTATAAAATTTTCATTTTCACTTAAATCACATCAACAATTTTTTTTCTGTTTTTCTTATTCCGGTTGTACTCTTTTTCCTTACTTGGATTCATAGAAAATGTGTTACCAGTTTTAGCATGTTCAATCGTATATTTGGAGCATATGATTCACACGATACAGATGCAACATGTAACATCTTAGCCATTTGATAAATAGCCTTTGGTAGTCCAGCATTTGCAGCTACAAGTAAGTATTTGGTTGCCTTCTTCACATCTCTATTAACTCCAATGCCTTCAAGATACAACATTCCAAGGTAATACATACCATTTATGTCTTCACTATCAGCAACCTTCTCAAAATATTCTCTCGCCTACAATTCAATAGATATGTCATAAAGAGATGCTTAAGGAATGCAAGATACAATGCATGCTTTACTACAAGTAAGGGACAAGTAATCAAAATTTCTTTTCCGACTTGTTACTTGGTTTATAGTTGGAAGTATCTAGAGTGCTGGGTTTGGTACTTAACTCATTATTATTAAGATTATTTAAAAGATCAAGCCGGATACAAGTCAAGTACCAAGTACAGTAGGAGTAACAGGTACTTTGTGCTTAGGCCTATGCTTAAGTACTACGAACTAACCTTAGTGTAGTTCTTATCTACTCCAAAGCCATTGTTGTGCTTAGGCCTATGCTTAAGTACTACGAACTAACCTTAGTGTAGTTCTTATCTACTCCAAAGCCATTGAGATACAAGTACCCTAAGCCATTAAATGCTGAGTAGAGACCTTGTTCTGCAGCAAGTGTATAACATTCAAAAGCCTTTGTATAGTTTCTTTCAACACCAACACCTTTGGAATATATATCACCCATGATTACCATTGAGTTCAACTCTCCCTTCTCTACTGCCTTTAAAAACCAGTAAATCCCTTTGGTGTGGTCATGTCTTAACCCTTGTAGACCAAAGTAGTAATATAAACCAGTTTTGTACATTGCTGAAGTGTAACCAATCTGTGCATTGTGTTCCAATATCTTCAAATTCTCATAATCTCTCTTGTGGAGATTCCTTAGCATAATTTTATCTTCATTTGATCCTATATGAACCCTAATTGGCGCAACACTAGAGTAATCCTTAGATTCTAGAAAGCTATTGAATGTTGTCTCTGCTAGTTCACCATATAACTTGGCAGCTTTATCATGCTTCTGCCAAAAGAATCAAAAATCCACACAAACTTTAGTTAGCAAGAACATTCTCTAATAGCCTCAATGTTTAAGCTTGCTTACATTTAGTTGTATGTATTTGTATGCAAGTGCCATCTTGGAGTCCATATTCCCTCCCTCAGAAGCTAACTGATGATAAAGAAACGATTTAGCTTCACTCCTCTCTCGTGTCATCCCAATCCCATAAACAAACCCCATCATCGAATTCGCGTTTGAGTATCCTCCAGATGCATATGCATCCACCTCAGTAACAGCTTCCTCCATCAACCTAATGTTTCCTTGGCTCGCCGCCACGAGAATCTTCAAATTAAGGTGGTCAACGGCAGAGTTGTTAAGGTCAAAGATTGGACTCCAAGAGCCTTGATCAAGTTCTTGCTCGGATTTAGATTCTGATTGACCAAAACCATCTGATTCGTTGGTACTGTTATTGTTGAAACAAGTAAGGAAAATGTCATCGGAGAAATTGAGGAAGAAGTATTGAGCCTGAACTTGGTGAATGTTAAGGAAGAAAAAGAGAAGTAAGAAGAAGATTATGATCTTGTGAGTACTCATTTACGACTTCTTAGTGATTCGATCGATTTTGAGAAGAATGTGAGGAACAATCAGAAGTCAAGAAACCAAAGAAGAGGAAGCGTGGTAATTACGTTATTCATGTATGAGACAGGTTCGTACTCACATTAAATGCTGAGTAGAGACCTTGTTCTGCAGCAAATGTGTAACATTCAAACGCCTTGGTGTAGTTTCTCTCAACACCAACACCTTTTGAATATATATCACCCATGATTACCATTGAGTTAAGCTCTCCTTTCTCTATTGCCTTTAAAAACCAGTAAATCCCTTTGGTGCGGTCTTGTCTTAATCCTTGTAGACCAAAGTAGTAATATAAACCAGTTTTGTACATTGCTGAGGTGTAACCAATCTCTGCATTGTGTTCCAATATCTTCAAATTCTCATAACCTCCCTTGTGAAGGCTTGATCTTAGTAACCTGGGCTTAACTAAACTGTTATTTTTGGGCTTTTCAAATAAGGCCCATACGGCCCAATTTTGTTTATATCTTTTCTTTGTAAGAAAATCAGAAGAGCTGTCTTGTCATGTAATAAAGGAAGTGGGTGGATCTGGACTCATGTGCTTGTGTCTTCTCAGTAGTCATTGGTTAGCAAGAACATTCTCTAATAGCCTCAATGTTTAAGCTTGCTTACATTTAGTTGTATGTATTTGTATGCTAGTGCCATCTTTGAATGCATATTTCCTCCCTCAGAAGCTAACTGATGAGAAAAAAACGATTTAGCTTCACTCATCTCTCGTACCATCCCAATCCCATATACAAACCCCATCATCGAATTCGCGTTCGAGTCTCCTCCAGATGCATATGAATCTAACTCAGTAACAGCTTCCTCCATCAACCTAGTGTTTCCTTGGCTCGCCGCCACGAGAATCTTCAAATTAAGGTGGTCAACGGCAGATTTGTTAAGGTCAAAGATTGGACTCCAAGAGCCTTGATCATGTTCTTGCTCGGATTTAGATTCTGATTGACCTAAACCGTCTGATTCTTTGGTAATGTTATTGTCGAAGCAAGTAAGGAAAATGTCATCGGAGAAATTGAGGAAGAAGTATTGCGCCTGAACTTGGTGAATTTTAAGGAAGAAAAAGAGAAGCGAGAAGAAGATTATGATATTGTGAGTACTCATTCTTGACTTCTTAGTGATTCGATCGATTTTGAGAAGAATGTGAGGAACAATCACACAAGTCAAGAAACCAATGTAGAGGAAACGTGGTAATTACGTTATTCATGTGTGAGACAGGTTCGTACTCAAAGGCTTGATCTTAGTAACCTGGGCTTAACTAAACTGTTATTTTTGGGCTTTTCAAATAAGGCCCATACGGCCCAATTTTGTTTATATCTTTTCTTTGTAAGAAAATCAGAAGAGCTGTCTTGTCATGTAATAAAGGAAGTGGGTGGATCTGGACTCATGTGCTTGTGTCTTCTCAGTAGTCATTGTTCAGTTCCTAACTCACAATTCCGGTAAAAAGAAGAGCAATCACTCTCAATACTCTCGTAGTCATTGTTCAGTTCCTAACTCACAATTCCGGTAAAAAGAAGAGCAATCACTCTCAATACTCTCGAATTGTGTCTGAATCTGAATCTGATAAGCTGTAACATGGAAAATCCGACGAAGAGAGTGTTGATGACATCAAACGGTGACCAGGTTTCACAAAACATCGCTTTTCATCTAGCCAAACACGGTTGCAAGTATGTTTCAGTTTATGTTTCTTTACCTCAATTTGTGTTTTAATTAGTTGAAACTCATGAATGTTGTGATGGTTTAGGTTAGTTATGATGGGAAATGAAAGTTCTTTAAGAAGTATCGTGAACAAGATTAGAGATTCAATTGAAGGAGCTTTTCCTGTTGAACTTATTGAACTAGACATGGAAGCTGATTCTGAAGATGTTTTTGATTCTGCTGTCCAAACAGCATGGAGTAATTTCGGCAATTTCGATGCTTTTCTCAACTTTTATACTTACCAAGGGAAGATACAGGACATTTTACAAGTATCTCAAGATGAGTTCAATAGAATTATAAAGATTAATCTCAAAGCTCCATGGTTTCTCTTGAAAGCTGTAGCTACAAGGATGAAGAACCATGGAGGCTCCATTGTCTTCTTAGCTACTGTTAATAGCGGAGAAAGAGTGCTTTACCCTGGTGCTGATGCTTACACTACAACCGCTGCTGCTATTCATCAACTTGTTCGGGTATGTATTTGTGAATAAAGATCCCACGTGATGGGACTAAACAGTATATAAGGGATATAGACCAATCCACTCATTGCTAATTCAATATTCGATGATTTGGTTTTGTAGGCGTCAGCAATTAGTCTCGGGAAGCATGGTATACGGGTTAACATGATCTCTAGAGGGCTGCATCTAGACGATGAATATCCTGTTTCTGTAGGGAGAGACCGAGCGCAGAAGCTGGTTAAAGACGCTGCACCACTTGGCAAGTGGCTTAACCCGGAGACAGACCTTTACTCCACTGTTATTTACTTGATCAGTGATGGCTCACGTTTCATGACAGGCACTAGTGTCTTTGTGGATGGAGCTCAGTCTCTTACTCGACCTCGTCTCAAGTCCTATATGTGATCATCCATCATTTGATCTAATATATGTGTACTATTATTACAAAACGATCTAGAAAATAAAGACTAATATATGTGTACTATTATTACAAAACGATCTAGAAAATAAAGAATCAGTTGTAATATTGGAGATTACAAAACGATCTAGAAAATAAAGAATCAGTTGTAATATTGGAGATTAATTAGTATAAACATCGTCATAATTATTGAAATAGCTAAAAACACTTGCAGATTTGATATTAAGTAAATAATAGTTATAACATGTATATGGATAAAATATTAAAATTGGAGATACAAAATTATTTATTTTGGTTTATTACAACATACTGACTTCAAGAAGCTTATCAAAAGAGAGAGTCACAGATTTGGATTCTCTCTGTATTATCTTCTTCACACTTCTGAGCTGAGAAGAATCAACCAAGAAGTTGCTATATCGACCAAGAACACTCCTTTTCTCTCACATTTCTCGGTCAATAATCCAGAAAATTCCGCATTATCCTGGTCTGAATCTTGATTCAGACAGAGTTAAACTCGCTGGTTTAGCCAATCTAATATGGCTCCAGCGATGGTTTCTCGTTCAGGTTCAAAGAGAAGATCATGTAACAACCCATCGTAAAGCTTGATTGATTTGTCTGAAGAGGAAGCTTCATCGAAAAGCTTCTTTGTTGCGTTGGGATCAGTTACAGTGTCATCTGTACCGTGCATAACAAGAAAAGGAACATTCACTTTGTTCAAGTTCTGTTGTAAGTGAGCAGTGATTCTAAGAATCTCGTATCCGGTTTTAACCCGGATGGATCCGGTGAAGACTAATGGGTCAGAGTATTTGGCGATGAGAGCTGATGGATCGCGAGATACAGGCATTCCTTTTTTGTTTGCTGCACTGATTTGGTACTTGGGAAGGAGAAACGCCATGATTGGTGCAAGAACCTGACAAAACAGAGAGTATATGAGATTTTAAGTCTTAAAAAGGCGTAAATGGAGAAGATGATGAACGTACAGTGAAGATTGGATGAGAAGGTTGAACTCCAACAGCTGGTGAAGTTAGTACAATGCCTGAACGTACAGTGAAGATTGGATGAGAAGGTTGAACTCCAACAGCTGGTGAAGTTAGTACAATGCCTGAAACTCTAGATTCAATCTTGGGATCTAGCATAGCCTGCACGATTCCATAGTAGCTTTGATGATTGATATGATGATATTGAATGGTTTTAAAGACTTAAATATTTTATATACCTTGAGGATGATTGCTCCTCCTGTTGAGTGTCCAAAGCAAAAACAAGGGAGTCCTGGATTCTCTGCAAATACTTTATCCAGAAATGATTTCTGCAAAGATGATGTTGGAGGGAATTAAGGTAAAGTATTGTATGTTTATATACAGAGAAAGAGAGAGAGGTATATACCAAATCAGCCACAGCGTAATCAAGAGAAGGAATGTAAGCATGAAGTCCATCACTTCCACCATGACCTGTTGAAAATTTAAACCATCAAAATTGGGTCCTCACTGTCAAGTTTAAAGATGTTTGAATAAAAGCTACATAGGAAGATCTTAGAGATGTTGTTGTTTGGGAATATTACAAAATCAGCAGTTCCTAAGTTGTCAAAAGTATAAAGCTAAAGATGAGTTTTCCTGTGTCACCTTTGTACACATATTAAGCACCACCGTCAACACAACAAAATCTAACATGCCCTGCCACATTCAAACACAGAGAAGGTATGGTTGAAACCACCGTCAACACAACAAAATCTAACATGCCCTGCCACATTCAAACACAGAGAAGGTATGGTTGAAGAGTTTTTGTATCTAGCCTATCAAAGTATGGAACATATGCATAGTAAACACACACTCATGTTTAAAATATCCCACGAAAAGGATCAAGACCAAGACTACCACCATGGCTACTATCAAAAGCTTTTACACGAAACATTAATATATATCATCAATGTTTAAAGTCTATGGAAGCTCCTTTAGCTATGATGAACATCAAAACAGTAACATAAGGTGAAAGAGAAGTTGGCTTACCGATCCAATCAATCCCATAGACCTTGAAACCATCAGCATTTAGCTTCTTTGCAAAATCACTATACCTTCCACTGTCAACAAATTTGACAACAAACCAATGTTAATCTCTCAGTGCCAAGAAAAAGTATAATCAAAGTAATCAGTAGGTACAAACCTATGCTCGTTTAATCCATGTAGCAGAACAACAACACCCCTGTAACAAAACATAACAAGAAAATTTTGATCTGAAGGTTATTACTAATTCATAACATTAATGTTAACAATGAAGAACATAGAAGATTATTAAATTTTTAATCAATGGAAGATTTTGTTAAGGAGAATGACCTGTAAACTGGGGAAAGAGGAGACCAAGTCTGAGTAAACAACGAATCACCTCTTTTCGTCATGAACAAAGCAAAATCTCTAACAGAGCTTCCATCATCATCTTCCAAAACTCTCTTAATCGCCATCTCTCGTCTAACCTCAACTTCCTCATCCACCACAACCGCCGGAACATTCGGTGGCGAAACACTACACACGTTCCCACCACTTTCACCACCGATATTCCTCTTCCTCACCACAATCTGCGGCGGAGACCAAACCTTTCTCTCCTGTTTATCAACCACAGGACTAGTCCTCCTCCGCCAAACAACAACACGAAACGGTAAAAGAAGAAACAGAATCAAAGATCAGAATCAAAGATTGAATAATCGTAACGAGACGTTTAAGTTCTCGCATCGAGAAAAGTACTCTCACACGACCGCTTGCTCCTGATGTTAAAATCAAAGTTGATGAATCTGATGATCCCGGAGACATTGTTTCGACCACCATTGATGATGATGATGATCGTTTAAATGTTTTGAAATTTTGAATTCGGATTTGTGAAGATGATGATGATGATGATAATCTGGGAAATGAAATTGAATTTTTTGATTTATTATGATAATCTGGGAAATGAAATTGAATTTTTTGATTTATTGATTAAGATTGTTCCTGTACTGGAACAGATCATTAACGAAAGAAATGAATTTAGAACTTTTTTAAAAAAAACGTTTTTGAATCCAAAATTAGTGAAATGAGAGAATTTTAGAATGGAGAATCCAAATTTAGGGGATTCTTCTGTTTATAAACAGAATAAAAAAAACAGAGGGACGATGAAAGGAACAAGATGATAGTGAAAAGAACAATCTTTTTTAAAGGAATGAACAAATAAAATACAGTGTATTTGTTTATTACCTTTGGTGAGAGATATGAGAAGAGACGAGTAGATTCTTCTAGACTTGCCACGTGTATGGTCTATACTATTTCACAATTAATTTCGCCACGATTGCTCGGGCAAATTAAAACAATTTTTGTAATGACAAAAAAACAATAGGAATTATATTCACAACGAAAAATAATTTTATACATCACATATGTGAAAAATCTTACCTTTTTTTTTAGTAAATATAAATTTTAGGCTATTTTAAAAATTATTTATTTGAATTAAACCAAACAACTACTGGATAATATTAAATCAAAAAGTAATTGGATATGATCAAATTGTCCAATTATCTTATCCTTTTTTAACCATGCTTCGTACGTCACGTCATGAATTGGAGGATTAAAATAATGGAGGTTTCGTGATATCAAAATTCAATTTGAATTTTTATTCATCTTAAAAAAATAAAATGACGGCCACAAAAATGAAATAAATTAACCACATGTTTCAAAATTAGAACCACAAAGTCAAACTGTCACAATCAATTCGGATTTGTGGTAATCCAAAACATACTTATACCACTCATGTTCATTTTACTACACTAACAAAAATATATTAAGACATAACTACAAGTGCCTACTTCAAGTAGTAACGCATTATTGTCGTAATTATATAATTAAGGTACTAATCCTGTGTTTGCATTAAACTAATAAGCAAACAAATTGTGGAATAGATTTTATATAATTAAGGTACTAATCCTGTGTTTGCATTAAACTAATAAGCAAACAAATTGTGGAATAGATTCGAAATTTCCCACAATATGCCACGTGGTGAGATGCGGCGGCTTATCGTCGTGAAACAAACAAAAGCCGTAATTCTCAATCAAACACGTGTTAAGCAATGGAAAAGGACGAATCTGTACCTTGTTTCATGGACCAGACATGTGTCACAATGAACACCTCATATAGCTTATCTGTTAGAACATGCTTACAATGATCCAAAGCGTTTCACTCCTTGGACAAGGACCAACCACTCTTTACTATTCTAATAGTGTCTAATTTCATTTTTAACAAGCGAATAAAACGAGTGTGTGATAAAATATTGTTTACCGACATAATTCGTAGGGACATATTGAGATTGAAAATCTTGAGAAACCAAATTGTTACTTCATTTACAAGGTTGTCTGTATGTCCTGGTGATCCGAATCTGGAAAAACAAACAATCGCTTCAATTCTTTTGCACAATAACCTTGTAGAAATAGAATCATGAAACCAAGAAAATGACGATTTTGTTACCTGTGCAAAGGCGTAAATTGCTCGTAAGATCCTAGCGTAGTCAGTCTCAAGCATTTGAATAACCAAGTCAGCTAGTAATGTCCCCCACATCCTGTAGAATCCATAGTTATTGTCTGAATAAATACAAATTTAAAAGAAAGAAGCAGATCTATGTGTATATTATGTAAAATGAATGTAGGATTAGGGCAGGTTTATATTACACGGGGCCGAGTAACTGCATCGCTGTTCTTAAGCCAATGTATCTGGATGCAGCTCCTGCAAAGCCCTGTAGTCATATACAACTCACTGTAATCACAGGCGAACCGTAGTTTATGTAATGAAGATAGCTTACAGGCAATAGATAGGAAGACGAAGAAACAAGAGATAGGAAGATAAATACATGCTTTGCTGCAAGCAGAGCTGCTCGAGATTCCAAGTTAATGGCAGCCAACTGTCCACCCTGTAAAAAGAGGTTGATGTATCCACAATATCAATGACATGTAATGCTTCTCACTTTCTCAGTAACTTCATGATCTAATGCTTTTCGAATCACTGAGTAATGATGCAAAAGTTCTTATGCAGGATGATGAAATAACTACAGATGCATACCTTTTTTAGCATCTCTTTCTCCTCCTTTATTGGGGATTGATTTCAGCAGAGGGCTAAAGTAGCTGCCCACCAAAACATTCACACCATCACATATGTTTTGAAAGGTTTACTTAAAGACTTTAAATTCCTACACCCAAATCACTAAGAACACTATTTGCTTCAAAATTTCACCTGGGACCAAAAAGGATTTTCTCAAGCTCATACAACTCCGAATCGGTCGCGAGCTCGAAAACTAAACGGAGGTCCGGATCATAATTAGCTGGAAAATTCAACATTCACAATAAGGTTAACAAAAAAACGCAAATGAGTGATCACAGAGCTTCCCCTTCCAACCTTCCGATGCTGAAGCCGTCGTAGCAGCTAAAGCAATCCTTAGCTGTTTCCTCCGCAAGCCAGTTCTAGGAATCTTCAAAATCACAACCAGAAGATAAATTGAAAAGGTTGAAAATGAAATCAAAACAATGAGAGAGTGAGATAGAAATAAGAGTACTTGAAGAAGAGAGAGCTTGTTCGGACTCGAAAGATAGAAATAAGAGTACTTGAAGAAGAGAGAGCTTGTTCGGACTCGAATGACGAGAGAATGGAGAACGAAGCGGATGAGCGACGACGGCGCCGGAAATACTTGTCATCTGAATCAGTCAGTGAATAACATGATTGTTCAGGATGAGCGACGACGGCGCCGGAAATACTTGTCATCTGAATCAGTCAGTGAATAACATGATTGTTCAAAAACCCTTTTTTTCTTCTTTATTGGGGATAAAACCATATTTTTTCTATTTTGTAATAAATACCATTCTGTCGAACACCTGATGTGCATCACCCGTTACAATTTTTGCCAGAACAAATCAGCAAAATCTTCGAACTTGAGTTTTTAAGCTTTGTCGAGGGGAAAATGCAGAGAAGGAAGCTTGTACAAGTCTCCATCTTTGTAATCAGAAAACAAAACTTTTCATCTTTTATCAAACCCCTTACCAATTTCCACCTCCCAACTTTTGATGATGAAGATCCTCTCTACGCCGATGTACCCAAGCCTCGGAAAGATAAATCAGAGAGGAAACCATATCCAACTCCAATGAAAGAACTCATTCGTCGTGCGAAAGAGGAGAAACAACTGAGAAATTCACAGCCATGTCGAGTTCTTGAACATCCACCAGATAACGGATTACTCGTACCGGAACTCGTCCCCGTAGCTCACTCTGTTCATCGATGCCGTAACTCATTACTCGCTGGAATCTCTAAAATCATTCGTCATGTTCCTGTTCATCAATGTAGATACTGCTCCGAGGTTCACATTGGTCAAGAAGGTCATGAACTCAGGACTTGCACAGGTCCAGGGAGTGGTTCAAGAAGTGGGACTCATGTCTGGAAAAGAGGTAGAGCTAGTGATGTTGTGTTGCTCCCAAAATGTTTTCACCTCTATGATCGTGCTGTTAAACCAAGAGTTCTACACGATGAGAGGTTTAACGTTCCTAGAATCTCTGCGGTTCTCGAGTTATGCATACAAGCAGGCGTAGACCTCGAGAAATTTCCATCAAAACGAAGATCGAAACCTGTTTACAGCATCGAAGGACGGATAGTTGATTTTGAGGAAGTCAATACAGATACTGCAACTACTTCTACTACCATACTTTTACGAGAAGATGATCATTGCAACTCGGCGAAGAAGAGTTTGAAGGAACTAAGCATCGAGGCAGGCATAGACCTCAAGAAATTTCCATTAAAGCGAAGATCGAAACCTGTGTACAGCATCGAAGGACGAATTGTCAATTTCGAGGAAGTCAATTCAGATACAGCAACTACTTCTACTACCACACTTTCACAAGAAGATGATAATCATTGCAACTCGAGCTTGAAGGAATCAAGCATCAAGACAATGGAGTCATGGTTTGAAATGGTTTTAGGAGTCAAGAAACTGATGGAGAGATACAAAGTGTGGACTTGCGGGTATTGTCCAGAGATTCAAGTTGGTCCAAAGGGACACAAAGTGAGGAATTGTAAAGCAACTAAGCATCAAATGCGAGATGGAATGCACGCATGGCAAGAAGCGACTATTGATGATATAGTTGGTCCAAACTATGTGTGGCATGTTCGTGATGGTTCGGTTCTTGATAATAGCTTGAAGAGGTTTTACGGGAAGGCTCCAGCGGTTGTGGAGATGTGTGTGCAAAGTGGTGCACCAGTGCCTGATCAGTATAAGAGTATGATGAGGCTTGATGTGGTTTACCCTCAACCTGATGAAGTCGATCTAGTAGCTTGACTTGTTAAGTGTTGAATATTACTAAATCAGTTGCATTGAAATACAAAAAAAGGTTTTAACTTTTGAGTCTTCTTCTCTACTACTAATCTTGGTCTAAGAGAACAATAATCACAAGTTTAACCCAACACAAGTGTTACATTCTAATCAAACATCAACAAAGTGTTTCTTCATTTCATCTCACATGAAGAAGAGAGCCACAATAAAGAGTCAGTCACCCCCACCAAAGGGGCTTGAACCCTCTGCACCAGATAAGTTTATTCCACTAATCTGCAGGGTTCTTTTGCAGCTTTTCAGTTGAAAGACATGACCAGATTAAGCAGAGATTGGCTCGTAAGGGTATGAAAGCCAAGGATGCTTAAGAGCTTCTGCTGCAGAAGGACGCTTCTTTGGGTTTATCTCAAGAAGATGGGCTACAAAGTCTGTGAATCCTTGATCTCCCATTGGAAGCCTATGTCTCAACGATGTTCTTTTCGGTATTAAGTACTCCAATCTGTTGCTTTCCTGAAAAAAAAGAAACAAGAGAGCATGTTCTTTATGGAGTTGCAGAGTTTTGGGGAGTTAGGGAATGTTCTTATATGGTTTCTCTGCAAAAAAAAAAAAACCTGGTTACGCTCGTAGAGCATTCGGTTTTTCGTGAAGTATTTGTGGGAATCACGTCCTTTGGTAAGCATTTCGTTATCAATAGATCCTATGATTCCTATAACCCTCGCAAGCAGACTAGCTGGAGAATCATTCTGGAAGAGAACCTGCAAAACCAACTCAATCATAAACACAGATTCGTCTTTTAGGTATTATGTACTCCAATCTGTTGCTTTCCTGAAAAAAAAAAAAGAAACAAGAGAGCATGTTGCAGAGTTCTGCGGATTTAAGGAATGTTCTTATATGTTTTCTCGAAAACAACTAACTTGGTTACGCTCATAGAGCATTCGGTTTTTCGTGAAGTATTTGTGGGAATCACGTCCTTTAGAAAGCATTTCGTTATCGATAGATCCTATGATTCCTATAACCCTTGCAAGCAAACTAGCTGGAGAATCATTCTGGAACAAAACCTGCAAAACCAATTCAATCATAAACACAGATTCGCCTTCTTTGTTCCCGAATATCTATCTACAACTTACGTTGCCCGTACACAGTTCTGCCAAAATACATCCAAGAGACCACACATCTATCTTTTTATCATAAGGAAGTCCCAAAATGACTTCTGGTGCTCGATAGGACCTTGACTGGACATAAGAGCACAAGTGATCTGTCTCGAAACAGCTACTTCCAAGGTCAATGACTTTTATTTCACATCTGCTATAGCTTTTCACTAAGATGTTTTCAGGCTTTAAATCACAGTGTATAAGTCCAAGACCATGTAAAAACTGAAGTGATTCGAGACACTGGATAGTGATTGACTGTACAAAAAGGTCCAAAACAGATCAGGAATTGTATATATCAATATTATAGCCAATTGTAATGATGAAGTGGACAAACCTGCAATCTTGGCATTGTGAAATAAACTTCACCACCTGATTCTCTGTTAAATTTGTGGAACTCGTATAGATTTGCCTTAAGAAGTTCACATACAATTAGCAAATGCTTGTGGAACTCGTATAGATTTGCCTTAAGAAGTTCACATACAATTAGCAAATGCTCCTGCATAAAACAGCCTCCCCTGAAGTTACACATTGGTCCCTCTTGTAGATAAATTTTTTTGCAAAAGGATTGTGATCACTTACCCGGTAGTAAAAGTAATCATACAACCGTAGAAGATGGTATTTGTCAGCAGGATCATGCTTGTTAACATACTTCAGAAGTTTAATCTCATCAAGACTCTGGTCAAAGAAGTCTTTATTGTTCTTTATAATCTTTATACAGACATCCATTCCTGTCTGCAAGTCATGCGCTTGTATGGCTAGTCATGCGCTTGTATGGCTTTACTAAAGGCTGCTGATCCAAGGTACTCGGTGACATGATACCGCCCAGCAATGACTGAATTTAAAACCACGTGGAAGTTCTTTTCCTCTTTAAAACCAGTTCTGACAAATATCAAACAAGTAATAAGAGAGCATCACACATCTATGGGCATAGTCCACGAAGAGTTTGAAGGTAGGTTGTGTTGAGTGTAGGGTCAGGTAGACCAGTGCTGCTGAAGTTGTATAATCTGTCCATTATGAATCTACATTGGTGTCCATTATGAATCTACATTGGTTTTTACCAAATGTGTGACCACCTAATTACCAAAGAAAATAATATATGATTAGATCAATGAGAAATTTGATAATTAGAGTGTATATTACTTTGTTATGAACATTGCCAAAAATGGATATACACTCTTTACCTATTTTTTTTTGTTTAAAAGCTAATACCAGATTTAGGGCTAAAGTTTGATTTATATCCCATGAAAAGAATGAGTTATGATCTTTTATTTCCCTAATTATTCATCTTATATCCCATGAAACCATTTGCATCATCTGGTATGAATGGTTTGTATCATTAATGTTAAAACACTTTGGATATTTTTCATAGTTATTGTCACATGTTCGAAAATTGTACATGTCTAAATCAATTTTTATATATTTGATCTGTCGGAGGAAAATATCAACCAAATTCTAATAGATTTATATTAATACAAAAATAATAATTTTTTTTTATTCTAATAGATTTATATTAATACAAAAATAATAATTTTTTTTTATTTTTCGAATATTTAACATCATGGATACCCGAAGATATTCGAATTTGTATAATCAGTTTTACTAATATATAAGTACTCAGATCTAAACCAATTTATACAAAAACATGAAATATTATATTTTCTCTTAATACCGGTATAAACCAAAATATTTAATATTTATTTGTAATCGAATTATATGAACATTGTTTAATACCTTTATTATATTGGTTTAGCATGGGTGATAACTAATGACGTTTATCTAGATGTGATCCCTCCATAATAAAACTAGAGTTCCTTAATTTGCGGTCAACATATGGTTTTACAATTTAAAATATAATATTAAAGTTCATTAATTTCCTAATTTTAGGATTAAAAATAACTTAAAAACATGAAATATTATATTTTCTCTTAATACCGGTATAAACCAAAATATTTAATATTTATTTGTAATCGAATTATATGAACATTGTTTAATACCTTTATTATATTGGTTTAGCATGGGTGATAACTAATGACGTTTATCTAGATGTGATCCCTCCATAATAAAACTAGAGTTCCTTAATTTGCGGTCAACATATGGTTTTACAATTTAAAATATAATATTAAAGTTCATTAATTTCCTAATTTTAGGATTAAAAATAACTTCCTAATCAAATAATTTTAGGATTTATTATTTTCCTACAAAGATATATACAAGGTTTTTTTAATCAAAAATAAACCTTTTTGTACCAAAACCCAACGGTAACCATATTTCGGATCGTAACCGTT
>CM071719.1:2538352-2552142 GCA_036630335.1 Physaria fendleri | reverse complement strand
GAAGGTCAGAAAGCTTTCCATATCTTACCACCTCTTGGAAATCCCGCATACCATTTAAACTAGCTATTGGTAATGATTTTGAGTGTTCATCAACAGCTAGTACCTCGTTAAAATCCCCACAAACTACCCAGGGTTTTTTATTTATAATGGGAGAATCCATATGATCCCGCAGATCTTGCCATAAATCCTTCCTCTCCTCCTCCTGATTTAAAGCATAGACAAACGAGCATATGAACACATCCAACCCCTTTATTGTGACCGAGACTGTCACCATTTGATTACTTTTAAACAGAGGAAACACTTCCACTTCGTCCCTCCAAATTATCCATATTCTACCCAGATGATGGTTTTCATGATTTGTTAACAAAGACCAGCTAGCACTAATCCTGTTATGAATGAAACCCATCTTATTCTCCTTTACTTTTGTCTCCAGAAAACACCCCAACATAGCATTATTATTACCCAACCACTTTTTGATTAACTTATACTTTTCAAGCTTATTTAAGCCTCTCACATTCCAAAAGAATATCGACATCAGGATTTTTGTTTCCGACCTCGACCTCTTCCTCTAACTACCGGTTGTTTATCCTCCTTCTTCTTATTTTTAGCTTTAACTCTACCATTGNCTCATTCTCAACCATCATCTCCATCTCCTCTAATGAGTCAGCCAGGATGTCGTATCTTGTGTTTGATCCTGGAGATACTGTTTTCCCTTCACCAGTTTTAACTTCCATTTGTTTACAACCTTTCCCAACCGGGACTGTACTCCATCCTTCCTCTGGATCAATGTCACGAACTAACTGTTTAATATTTCCACCATTCAGCTCTTTAATAGTACTATTAAACATCGGGCTATGACTCTGATTTTCCACCATTTTCTCCTCTTCTCTATCCTTCTCACCACTTATTTCTCCAAACTTTTTTGTTCTCTCCAAGGACTCAGCTGAAGATCGAACTTGTCTCAGCCCTTCTTTAACCAGTCTTAACTCCTCCTTCGCATCATCCACTGTGACAACTTTCTTTCCCAGAGATTTTGAATATAGCTCGTGACTTTGTTCTTCATTAATACTATCATCCAGATGTTGATGTGTTGTATTAATTAGAACGTTCAACCCGCTTCCAGTAAAGTCTCCCTGTGTAGCATTACTTGAATCCTCACCTATGTCCCTTCCCCTCAGCGAACTAGGTGAGTTTCCAGAGGTAATCTGCACCACTGGAGACCGTCCTGGTTCGAGATTGGTTTCCTTGCACCACTGGAGACCGTCCTGGTTCGAGATTGGTTTCCTTCCGTAGTTCATCCCTACCATCATTCCTCTTCTCAATTATCTTCATGGTATTACAAGCAGTTGAGTTGTGTCCCCACTTGTAACAAGTGTTACACCTTTGTGGAACCCATGGATACTCATAATCCACACTAAACATCCCTTTAGATGCAGATCTAAACTTATGAGTAGAAGGTCTTGGTGCATTGAGATCAACTTCAACTAACACACGTGCCTCATCAAACTTAGTACATTGAATTGTTTCCGGGTGAAGCCTTATTGGTTTCCCTACTACTTTTGCAATGTAACGCAATCCTTTCCAATGGAACAAAGATCTAGGCACCTTCTTTAATGTAACCCATATTGGTACTACCCTCACCTCCAGTTCCTCTAGCTCTTCTATTGGAGCCCATTTGGATAGAATCATAGGTAACCCAAGGATGCTCCACATCCCTCTTCTCAAAACCCGTTCTCTTGTGTTTTTATCAGTGATTCTGAATTTAATGAGAGTATCACTCACTTGATAAACCTCTATCTTGATATTTCGATCACCTAATGTCCAGATTTTGTTCACTGTGAAGAATATATCCTTGAGTTTAGGAGCCTTACTTGGAAATTTCCCCACTATGAGATCCTTCCAGAGTGGCTTATCATCCATAAGCAAATCCTCTGGTATAATACCTATCCTCTCACCGTCCTTCTCATCAACTAACAGCGCCTGATCTACCGTATCAACTCCAACCGCCGCTGAATAACTAGGTGGAACTTTTGGTACAAGGTTTGAAGGAAGCTCACTTTTGATCGTATTCTTATTCTCCGATTCACCCTTACTGAGCGAGGGGCTAGATCCTTTCATACGAGGTATCGGTTCGTCAATAGTAGGCCAGTTACGAGCATTTTGAACCCCCGATCCTGGATCGGTATGAATCTCCATACTCGAATAGATCGAGCAAAACAGCACCGAACACCACACCAAGCCTATCGATTAGCGAAAAATAAGAGAGAAATCTGAAACCACCGTGAAAAACCACCACCAACCGCCGCAACAAACAGATTCCGATAACCTTAAAAAATCGCCTCACAATCGCCTTTTTTTGAGAGAAAAGCTGACGTGGCAAAGTATTTTTTTGGGATGAAGTCAAACACTTTTCGAGTAGTAATATTGGTCATCAGGTTTTTCTGAATTCCAATTAATCGTCAATGGCTGACTGGCATTAGTAGGCGTGGCAGCATTTTTAGTAGGCGTGGCAGCATTTTTTAGTGCGTCTTCTGGTGGAACATAATCGTTATTAGTCACATGTTTGGTCGACCACAAAAAAAAAAAAAAATGTAGATTACACATGTTTTAGAAAAATAATTACAAAATCCGAAGTTATTTTATTGTAGGTGTTTTTGTTATATATTTACAAGACGACATGCGACATTTCTTTTGGTTAAATAATTCAACTATTTCATTTATGTCAAAACACAAATTATGTTAAAAAAGAATCTTATACTATTCGCTAATATGTCACTCATTTATTTTGGATTATACTTCCAAATACCACACACTAATTCTATATGTTTCTTAAAACTTAACAAAAAATCTCCATAAAAAAATGTAATTATTAACTCAATTTTTTCTAGGTTGAATAATTCAACAACCTCAAATATAAATTATGAAGGAAACTAGAGTCTAACCCGCGGTACACCGCGGGTCAATTATCTTAATAAAATTTATATTTATTTACATATATTAATTATCTTATTAATAAAAATTTTAAAATATTATTTTATTTTGTTGAAAATATTTTATTGTTAATTTATATTTAACATATATTTTATTTGTTTTTAGAATTCCTAAACATTTAATATAATTAGAATTAAATTTCAATTTTGAAAATATTCACGATATCGTAAAGAAACAAAATGTTTCAAAAATAAATTTATAAATGATAGTTTCAAATTACCTTGCAATCCCAAATGTATATAAAGAACTAAAAAATTAGCATATCTACAGTATAACTTTACAAAAACATATAAAAATAAAATATATATAAAGAACTAAAAAATTAGCATATCTACAGTATAACTTTACAAAAACATATAAAAATAGAGTTATCATGACAAAAAAAAAAAGTAAGAGTTAATAGAAATTTTTAGTCAAAATAATACTACATTTAAATAAATAATTCAATTCTATATTGATTGGCATTCTTTCGTTACTACAAAAAAATAAATTAAAATATCATACATATGAAGACCAAAAAAAATATATCAGATGTATTATGTATATATAAAATTTTGGTTACATATATTGATATATATGTGCGAAAGTTCATACTTTTCATCCTTTAGTTATAAATCGATATTCTTGACCGGTTTTATTCTGATACTCAAGTTCTTCCACACAACCGATATTGACAAATTTACCCATAACATCTAAAAAAATATATATAAAAAAATAAGATGCTAATAATTAATTTAATAAAAATATAAAAATAACTAATCAAAGAGATATAACAAAACATTGACAAAAAAAAAAAGAGATATAACAACTCACCTACTAAAATATTTAGATTAACTTGATCAGCTAAAATGAGGAGAAATGTTGTAAGTAAGAGATATCGAGAATCACTCACAATTCTAGATTTAAAAATATGGAGTTTAAAAAATCAGCTAGTTCTAAGATAAATATTAAGTGGAACCCTGACATGCAAGAAAATCTAGTTCTTTCAACTTTTGTATATATGAATATATCAGACGGCTTGGGGAAGATGGCGACTGAGAATGATAATAGCCGGTGGTCTAAGACGGGGGAACTTCTCGTCACTATCAACAATTCACGGCGGTGAGACATTTTCCTTCATGCGAGCAACGATTGAAACCTTGAGATTGTTCCCGCTGCAGTTTCTGTTATAAACGATCGATCAATATGAGCACTTCATCCGACGATCAACCCTAGAGTCGCTGACGCCATCGACGATTAACGGTCATATTAAGTGGAAGACTTATTTGGGCCTCAATTGGGTTTTAGAAAGCCCATTATACGTGACGAATTTTAATCCGGTAGATCTTTTAGATTACCTGTTGTCGTCGCTTTCATCTGTCTACCCGAAGCGGCTGAGCGACGACGGCGACGGAGATGCTGGTCATCTGAATCAGTCAGTGAACGACTGTGATTGTTCAAAACCTTATTTTCTTCCACATTGGGAATAAAACCATATTTTAATTTTTCTATTTTATTAATCAATATGTAATTACATTCATATATCATTCTGTCCCATATTTTAATTTTTCTATTTTATTAATCAATATGTAATTACATTCATATATCATTCTGTCGAACACCTTGTGTGCATCAGCAAAATCTTCGAATATGCAGAGAAGGAAGCTTGTACAAATATCCGTCTTTGTAATCAGAAAACAAATGCAGAGAAGGAAGCTTGTACAAATATCCGTCTTTGTAATCAGAAAACAAAAATTTTCATCTTCTATCAAATCCCTTACCAATTTCCAGCTTTCTGATAATGAAGATCCTCCCTACACCGATGTACCCAAGCCTCGGAAAGATAAGTCAGAGAGGAAGCCGTATCCAACTCCAATGAAGGAATTGATTCGTCGTGCAAAAGAGGAGAAACAACTAAGAAATTCACAACCATGTCGAGTTCTTGAACATCCACCAGATAACGGATTACTCGTACCAGAACTCATCCAAGTAGCTCACTCTGTCCACCGATCCCGCAACTCATTACTCGCTGGAATCTCAAAAATCATTCGTCATGTTCATGTTCATCAATGCAGATTATGCTCTGAGGTTCACATTGGTCAAGAAGGTCATGAAATCAGAACTTGCACAGGTCCAGGAAGCGGTTCAAGAAGTGGGACTCATGTATGGAAAAGAGGTAGAGCTAGTGATGTTGTGTTGTTCCCAAAATGTTTTCACCTCTATGATCGTGCTGTTAAACCAAGAGTTCTACACGATGAGAGGTTTAACGTTCCTAAAATCTCTGCGGTTCTTGAGTTATGCATACAAGCAGGCGTAGACCTCGAGAAATTTCCATCAAAGCGAAGGTCGAAACCTGTTTACAGCATCGAAGGACGGGTTGTCGATTTCGAGGAAGGAAATTCAGATACTGCAATCACTTCTACTACCATGTTTTCACAAGAAGATGATGATCGTTGCAACTTGAGCTTGAAGGAACTAAGCATCAAGACGATGGAGTCATGGTTTGAGATGGTTTTAGGAGTCAAGAAACTGATGGAGAGATACAAAGTGTGGACTTGTGGGTATTGTCCAGAGATTCAAGTTGGTCCAAAGGGACATAAAGTGAGGAATTGTAAAGCAAGTAAGCATCAAATGAGAGATGGAATGCACGCATGGCAAGAAGCAACTATTGATGATGTTGTTGGTCCAAACTATGTGTGGCATGTTCGGGATGGTTCTTTTCTTGATAATAGCTTGAAGAGGTTTTACGGGAAGGCTCCTGCGGTTGTGGAGATGTGTGTGCAAGGTGGTGCACCGGTACCTGATCAGTATAAGAGTATGATGAGGCTTAATGTGGTTTACCCTCAACCTGATGAAGTTGATCTAGTAGCTTAACTTTTTTAATCATAAGGATCAGCAGATAATACAAAAAAGTTTTTAACTTTTGAGTCTTCTTCTCTACTACTAATCTTGGTCTAAGAGAACAATAATCACAAGTTTTTAACTTTTGAGTCTTCTTCTCTACTACTAATCTTGGTCTAAGAGAACAATAATCACAAGTTTTTAACCCAACACAAGTGTTACATTCTAATCAAACATCAACAAAGTTGTTTCTTCATTTCATCTCTCATTTGTCTGAAGAAGACAGCCTTAAAGGGTCAGTCACCCCACCATAGGGGCTTGAACCCCTTTGCACCAGATCTGCAAGGTTCTTTTGCGGCTTTTGAGTGTAAGACAAGACCAGTTTAAGCAGAGATTGGCTCGTAAGGGTATGAAAGCCAAGGATGCTTAAGAGCTTCAGCTGCAGAAGGACGTTTCTTTGGGTTAATCTCAAGAAGATGAGCTACAAAGTCTGTGAATCCTTGGTCTCCCATTGGAAGGCGATGTCTCAACGATGTTCTTTTAGGTATTATGTACTCCAATCTGTTGCTTTCCTGAAAAAAAAAAAAGAAACAAGAGAGAGAGAGCATGTTCTTTATGAGTTGCAGAGTTCTGCGGATTTAAGGAATGTTCTTATATGGTTTTTCTGGAAAACAACTAACCTGGTTTCGCTCGTAGAGCATTCGGTTTTTCGTGAAGTATTTGTGGGAATCACGTCCTTTAGAAAGCATTTCGTTATCGATAGATCCTATGATTCCTATAACCCTTGCAAGCAAACTAGCTGGAGAATCATTCTGGAACAAAACCTGCAAAACCAACTCAATCATAAACACAGATTCGCCTTCTTTGTTCCCAAAAATCTATCTACAACTTACGTTGCCCGTACACAGTTCTGCCAAAATGCACCCAAGAGACCACACATCAATCTTCTTATCATAAGGAAGTCCCAAAATGACTTCTGGTGCTCGATAGGACCTTGACTGGACATAAGAGCACAAGTGATCTGTCTCGAAACAGCTACTTCCAAGGTCAATGACTTTTATTTCACATCTGCTATAGCTTTTCACCAATATGTTCTCAGGCTTTAAATCACAGTGTATAAGTCCAAGGCCATGTAAAAACTGGAGTGATTCGAGACACTGGATAGTGATTGACTGTACAAAAGGTCCAAAAGAGATCAGGAATTGTATACATACATGATTATACTCAATGGTAATGATGAAGTGGTCAAACCTGCAATCTTGGCATCGTGAAATAAACTTCACCACCTGATTCTCTGTTAAATTTGTGGAACTCGTATAGATTCGCCTTAAGAAGTTCACATACAATTAACAAATGCTCCTGCATAAAACAGCCTCCCCAGAAATTACATTGGTCCCTCTTGTAGATATATTTTTTGCTAAAGGAATGTGATCACTTACCCTGTAGTAAAAGTAATCATACAACCGTAGAAGATGGTATTTGTCAGCGGGATCATGCTTGTTGACATACTTCAAAAGTTTAATCTCATCAAGACTCTGATCAAAGAAGTCTTTGTTGTTCTTTATAATCTTTATACAGACGTCCATTCCTGTCTGCAAGTCGTGTGCTTGTATGGCTTTACTGAAGGCTGCTGATCCAAGGTACTCGGTGACATGATACCGCCCAGCAATGACCGAATTTAAAACCACGTGAAAGTTCTTTTCCTCTTCAAAACCAGTTCTGATAGATATATCAAACAAGTGATAAGAGAGCAGCACTCAGCAATATATGAAACTATGTCAATGTCCAATATGAAACAAGTAATAAGAGAGATATATTACCTGTTTTTTCGATGCACAATTTTGAGGTCAAATGTTTCAAACTCCTCCTCTTGAGCCTTAATTTGTCTAACTTGCTCTTGGACAGCCACTGCTTCATCATCATCAAGTATTGTCGAAAAGTCATCCTCTTTTTCACTTCTATCATTTCTATCATCTTCTTTATCAGCATGTTTTCTTTCTTCGCAAGCATAATTTGCCAGAGAAGAGGGAGATGAGTTTAAAGATTTTATGGAAATTGCATTACTTTCTTTCACAGAACTTCGAGAACTTGATGAATAAGAGGGAGATGAGTTTAAAGATTTTATGGAAATTGCATTACTTTCTTTCACAGAACTTCGAGAACTTGATGAATCACTACTTTTTCGTCTCCAAGTTGCAACCATATCATCCGTAGCTGTTGAAGCACTCAGACGTTCAGTGTTCCTATCTCTGGTTACTGTTTCATGATTGCCTGACAGTAACGATTTACTAGATTCCGCATGCATCAACTGCCCATCTTTTTGGGACGAGCCAAACGAAAAATTCCCATCAGTTTGAATCTTCACATTAAAACTCCCACCTGAATTCTTTTCTACAATGTAATCTGGACCATCGTTTTTACTTGCTTTCTGTTTATTTTTGTTTGGTCCATCAATATGTTTCTTATCTGACTCAGAGTAAAGCTGCTTAAACCTGGATGCTACAGCATCATGATCACGGGAATACTCGAAATCTCCCTCACTGCTACCTCCAGCCAAGCTTTCACGTACTTCACTGCCGAAATCAGCTGCATCACTATTAAAGCCCACACCAATTGACCTGACTGAATCATGCTGATCATCTTCGAGGCACACGTCATCAAGATGAGATTTTCGATGGACATTTGTGCTCTTTTTATCACCTAACATGACAAGCTCATTTGACTGAGCTACAAACTCCTGACAAAGAGGCTCATTACGCATCGAATTGAGCAACACCTCATCCATTAATTGCCCATCATATTGCGCTATTAAATCATTTTGTTTGCTTGCTGGATAAATTTCTGACACCGTAAGTCTTCGGTCATTTTCTGAAGAAATAGGTTCAGCATCTTTTCCTTGGAGATACTGTTCACCAGATAGATAAGAAGCCTCCTCCGTGTAAGACTGATCATCCTCGTCTTTGTTTGTACCTCTTCCATGAGGGTCAGGACTACCGCGGGTCGTTTTTTCATGATCACTTGGATAATCAATTTCATGGGCAAGAAACCATGTTTCATCTTCAATAGGTTGTCTATTATAACCAATGTCGTCATCATCGTCATACTCGTCAGAGTCCCAGTACTCATTATGATAGTCAACAGATTCACTTAAACCATCACCAATAGTAGCAAAACCAGAAACAAGATCCGATGCGTCCTCTGCTATTCCTTGACTCACTGAAAGCCAGTTGTTTCCCCCAACAGATTTTTTTCCACCTATATGAGATCATTATGAGATTAAAACTTACTTCACACCTCAAGTAAAAATAATGAGGTTCAAGTTAAACTAAAAAAGTAGAAAGTAAAGCTATATGGTCCCTATAGAACTAAAACAAAGAGAAGAGTAATAAAGGAAGACAATGAGAGCAAACAATTTCAGATAATCTAGCATGAAGAAACCAAACCATTATTTGCTTTCTTTGGAACTGATGTCAGTAACTTGTCAATGCATTGTTCTAATGCATGAGTTCATCAAAATTTAAACACTTCTGCAGATTCTGAGGTAAAAATGTAGCTAGTAGCTATGTGATAACCACATTAGTTCCTATAAGAATGAAGGATACGAGAAAATTGCATCATCTAGCAGACGGAAACTTTGCAGTTGTACGGCTATATTGTCATGCAATCTAACCTGATGAGCTAATTTCTTGTCCAATGGGAACGTCAAGGTATGAACCTATGAGAAGCGCCTCCTCCTCATCAATTAGCCTTGAACTTGTACCATGTATGAACCTATGAGAAGCGCCTCCTCCTCATCAATTAGCCTTGAACTTGTACCATCACGATCAAATTTTTCTTCACAGTAAAGACTCAGTGGATGGTCTTCAGACTTGAGTTTAACAGGAGGTAGCCGAGGAAACTCTTCCGTATGAACCTATGAGAAGCGCCTCCTCCTCATCAATTAGCCTTGAACTTGTACCATCACGATCAAATTTTTCTTCACAGTAAAGACTCAGTGGATGGTCTTCAGACTTGAGTTTAACAGGAGGTAGCCGAGGAAACTCTTCCTTGCGAGTATCATAAGCAAGCGGAAAACCTAAGCTGCTGATGTTCTTGTCATCAAAATTAGATTGAGATTTACCAAAGAATAAAGCTCTTGCCACCTCACTCTCTTGTTCCTTGATTACCGCCCTCACATCAGTAATGTCTGCCTTTTTCTTTCCCTCTCTTTTGTCCGAGCTGCTAACTAGATTGTAACTGGTTGACGCATCCCCTCTCGAAGGTTGATAAAGAGTCTTAACAGAACACTCTTTCCAGTTATCTGAGGTATCTACGATATCTTCAGTTCTTAAAAGAATGCTATCCTTATAGCTGTCATGCTTTCCAAAATTTTCAACTAGCCGATCAATCTCATTTGTTTCCTTTATTTTAACCTTGGAGCTCCCTTTAGTAGCATTTCCAGACCATGAAGTACTCCTATTGCCAAAGAAAACAATATCTTCACCAGTTTCCACTATCTTCTTATCAACATCAGTCAAATTCTCTTGCCTCGACTGTGCCAATGCATTTAAGTCCCCCAAGCTGCTACTACTAACATCATTGACTTTCCGATAAGGCTCCAAGGTACCATTCCCGGAAGTAAATTTATAGAAATGCATATCAGGAGCAGCAGGAGCAGCAGAATCACCCGAATCTCTGGAAAACGTGAAGCTCGCCTCACTTGATACAATTGTTTCCTTCTTGCTCGGTTTCTCACCATTTTCGCATTTGATTACAGACCCCCTCACTTGATACAATTGTTTCCTTCTTGCTCGGTTTCTCACCATTTTCGCATTTGATTACAGACCCATTCGTGCTAGTACCACAGTCCACCTCTTTAACAACCAACTCCTTGGAGACTTCACTATCTCTTGAACCTGACCTCCTAAGTTCAGTACCAACAGCAGCCTTTTCATTTGAATCTTTTTCCTCCAGCTTAAGTTTCTGAAGAAACCCATTTATGTCAGACCTGTTATTCAGCTCATTACGCAAAGCTTCTTCTGCCTTAGAGAAACGATTCTTCCTAAGAAACTCGAAAATCCCATCTACAGAACCTTGGTCCGTCATTTATGGACTTTTTTACAATAAGCTTTGACAAGAAAACTCTACCAATCCTGTAAACCAACAGAAAAGATAAAAACTTTTCTCTCTTTAGATGTTGTCTGATACGCAAAACCACCAATCCTGTAAACCAACAGAAAAGATAAAAACTTTTCTCTCTTTAGATGTTGTCTGATACGCAAAACCCTCTATTAAAAACAATTTAAACAATCTTTGAATCAAAATCTACCCAAAACCAATTTTTTAAGACACATTTTATCAACAAGCAAAGAGAAGATTTTTTCTAGCTAAAAAGACTCACTTTTGCTCATAAGGGTAGATGCGAGCTCCAATAAGCGCGTGAAAACCCTAAAAAGGCTCTGAAATCATGCTCCAAAACGCGCAATCGAAGAGTCTGATAAAGATCCTGAAATGAAAACAAAAAAGAGACCCAAATTTAACAGGGGAAGTGGATCCAAGGAAAGATGGAAACTTCTGGGGAATGAAGAAGGAGAAAATGCGCTTACAGATCAAACGAAGAAGAAGCTAGGAGAAGAAGTCACGTTGTTGAGGTTTCAATGGATGTAATGATTCGGACATTCACTGGTAAATTAAAAAAAAAAAAATTCCTAAATTTAAGTTAGGGTTCTTTCTTTTCCCAATTTTTTTTAGTACTCTTCTCCAATATTCTTATTTCACTGTTTTAATAAAAAAAAAAAAGTAAATGTATGTATATAATGCATTATACGCACGGACGCAAAATATTGCAATTATTGTATTCAGTTGGAATTTTAATGATATTGCTAAATTCCAAAGATTTGGATTTGTCATTGCTTCTTTTATATTTTTACGTTATTAATTATAGGAAATTTTGTTTTCAATCTAAAATTGCTTCTTTTATATTTTTACGTTATTAATTATAGGAAATTTTGTTTTCAATCTAAAGCTACTCTTTTTCAATATATATAGTTACGTTTTTTTGTTCAAAAGTTAAACTGATTTTTAAAATCTAAAATAATTTTTATCAAAAAAAAAAAAATAATAATAATAATATAACAAAAAAAATCTACGAAAAAAAGACTACTGAAAGTATCAAGTAGATAGACAGCTAAAAGTTAACTAAAAATTATTTTAAAATTGAAAAAAAATTATAGCTTGAATCCAAAAGGAGCAATATATTTAATTTTATTTATGCTTAATTTTTTTTGTCGCTGAATTTGTTTAAAAATGTTTATTGCTACTAAATAGTTTTACTCATTAAACTGATTATTCTACAAATCATATTTTACAGGAAAGAAATTAATTATGAATAGAGTTTTAACGATTTAATCAACATTGCTTTAAAATTATTCAAACTATGTTTCAATGGAAGATTTTAAAATATTACTTATATTTGGCACCTGAAATTATCATGACATCTATATATATATATAGATGTAAAAAAAAATACCTATATATAAAATAAATATTATATACTATTATCTTCAAAAGCGAATTTTTGTAAAGTAGCTAAATTCAAAAGCGAATTTTTGTAAAGTAGCTAAAAGTAGTCAAAAGAATTAGAAGTCTTGATGACCAAATAAATAAATAAATAAAAAGAATTAAAAGTCTTTTATATTAAAAGCCAATGGAAGTACAAAACATTAAAGAAAATTGATTGTCCTTAAAGGCAATTATCAAGTTGGGTTTGGAGATCCTGAATTGAGATCATATTGATATTGGCTTGTTCTTCAGCTGTGTACTCAATTTTGAGCAAAGTCTCCACTTGTGTATGAGCTTCCACAATATTTGTCCTGAATTTAAAACATAGACATTAGATGATTGGTACCAATACACTTTTAATTTTCAAATTAGTGACTGGTTCAGACACAATGGATTAGATTAGAATAAAAACACATGGCTTAGCAATTGGTTCAGACACACGGGATTAGAACAAACATAGATGGCTAAGAAGCTTTCGAGAAGACGGACTTACTTGATCGGCTTGAAAAGTATTGACCTTGTTGATGGGTTTTGCAAGTAGACTTTCATTTTTGCTAAAACCGGAAGCAACTCTTGTTGTATTGCTGCGTATACCTGGTTGAGATATGGTTTAACATTCTGAGTTATGAAGATAATCAAAGTTTAAACATACAAAAATATAAAAATGGTATGATGTTATTTATTTCATACCTTCTGAACAAGTTCAGCCACCTTATCTGGTGTAGCAAAAGCTTGTTCTTTCAGTGGCTTAGACATGACAGAATCAACTTTTTGATTTTTTGTTCCGGTGGCTGCATATACAAGTGTACAACGCATAAACATAGCAAAACTATTACGCTGTTCCATTAGGAGAAAAAACTCTTTAGATATGACAGACTCTCTTCTCCATATTGGTGTATTGTCGCTGTTCCATTAGGAGAAAAAACTCTTTAGATATGACAGACTCTCTTCTCCATATTGGTGTATTGTATTAGATAGATGGATGTGTCTTTGACTCATCTGCAAAGGATGCTGACTTAAATTTACTCTTTTTTATGTCACGGACTTAAATCTACTCACGTTTAGAATTTTTAAACAAAACTTTGAGAAACATTGTTCTCCTTGAAAAGGGAAAAGAGAACTCCACCTTGGTCACAAATGAAAGCATAGGATCCACAACTAGCTTAGTTACTGACATGATGAACTCCTCACAATTTGACTTTAGACACTTTTCCAGTTCCTGCAAAACTTAAAAGTCTACGCATCATTCCCATTCATATCAAGTAATGCAAGAACATAGCATAAAGTGAGACATTCAGGCAAACACGATACAACCAACAGAAAAAACCTTGCCATATCTCTTGAACCTACTGTCATAGTAGAAATATAACCCAGACTATGACATTAATCTTTCACCAATATTGTATATCAGTCTCCCAGAAAGATGCTCAAGGTTTTAA
>CM071719.1:2463354-2475915 GCA_036630335.1 Physaria fendleri | reverse complement strand
GAAATCCATTTGACATTCCATACTCACACCTATAGTAAGAATCCACCTCTTCACCCTACATTCCATCAATTTAGGGAGTTCAATTAAAAACTGAATCAAGTAAACACAACTAAGTTGAATGAACCTAACTCAGAGCCGATTTCTTGAACTCAATAGATTTTACAACCTAACAGAAACTGAAAAATCAAAATACAAAATGTTGAACTCACAGATTTCGAGCTCCCTCCCCCAGATGTCGACTTTCCTCTCATGATTTCCAACTCGATTAGGCAAATTTTAGAAATCGATTCGTGAACTCTCTATTCTTCTAGGGTTTCTCTTTTTTGTTCGTTTCAATTTTTGGGGAAAAAATTATGTCTAAGCCTTTAAGGGTCGAGGGGGTTTATTTGCAATTTCGATTAAGTTTTTAACCCTTTTGCAATTTCGATTAAGTTTTTAACCCTTTTTTAATTAGTCACTAACGTCGAATTAACGACACTGTTAAGTTGACTAATTACAGTCCTAATTTGCGAAGACAAACACGCGATGAGGAATAAAACTGCGCAGGTACAAAGTCGGGAATAAATCAACGAATTTGAGAAACATGGGGAATTTAATGAGCGTTTTCCCATCAAAAAGCCCACCGATATAAACCGAAACTGTCAAAAAAAAAAAAAGGCCGATCGAGTTATTAATATAGCCAATTAAGTGTTCAAATGATTTATTACGTGCTCTACAATCACAATTGAGCATGAACTTTCATTCTGTTATTATCTTAAGATTTTCAAATGTTAAGTTGAAAAGACACAAATTAATATTATCTTAAGATTTTCAAATGTTAAGTTGAAAAGACACAAATTAAACAGAGTTTCAAACCTGAAAATACATAAGTAAAAACATCATTCAAGGGTTACCACTAGCAAAGCCCTAAAAAATACATACGAATTTGGTTTGTGAATAACAATCTCGCTTAGTGAAAAAGCAAACCTTTAAAATTTGGTTTGTGAATAACAATCTCGCTTAGTGAAAAAGCAAACCTTTAATGATTGTCTTTAAAAATTTGGGGGTTTAGAATAGTAAATTTAACTATATTAACATAGGTTTTTGGTTTAACTTTTTGAAATACAGTTTAAAATTGAAGAATCCTAATTTGGGTTGGATTTTAAAATTTAGAGGTTTTTATTTTCTGGGTAACATAGGTTTTGAGTACCAAATCATTGATTTAGTGTTTTAAGATTTTTTTATTTTTGAAATCGATTACAAACTCCAAAAAAAATTTCGTTAAACTTCGAAGTTAAAGCAGAAAAAGAAAGATAAAGATTTACCTTGACAAGTTTAAAGATAACTTAGAAGTTAAAGTAGAAGAAGAAAGATAAGATTAACGGTTTATTACGGTTATTGGGTTCATATCGGTTATTTCCGAGAACCGATTTTTTTATTAAAACCAACTATTACGGTTATTGGGTTCATATCGGTTATTTCCGAGAACCGATTTTTTTATTAAAACCAACCGATTCAATTTGATTGCTCAGTTTATCTTTATCCGATTGGTCAATTCGTCGGTTCGGACCGGCTCCGTTCGATTATTATGTCCAGGACTAGCTCGTACAGATAATTTATATAGTATTTAAGGAGTGCGAATTACATGTAATGCCCTTATGATTTTATTTAATTTTTCAGAAATACATTATTTGTATTTAATTAATTCATATATTAATTTTTTTTTGCTAAAAATAGGATAGAAAATANNNTAATTTACAAGTATAAACTATCGCTATGATAGTGCGAATTATAAATAGGTTTAGTTTTGAAGATAATTACAAGTGATTGCCATTGAGTAAAATTATAAGAAAAAATTTAGTAAATATCCCAAACTATTTTTAGTAAGAAATACTTTATATTTAAATATTTTTTATTGTATATTGTTTAAAATAAGTAACATATTTATTTTATTTTTTAAAAATACGAGTTAAGATTTATTTTAATAATTAATATTAAGATATAGAAGAAATTGAAAGTAAATTAGAAAAGATTTTTGATTTTTAAGATATGTTATTTTCTTATAAGAATAGTTACGTCAGCTATGATAAAACACCTAATAAAATTATACATCAATATCTAATAAATTGTTGAATATTCATTTATAATATTTGAATACTCGAGGTATAAATTAATTTTTGATCACATTTGGGTTTCATAGTTGCGGTATAGGAGAAAATTGGAACTAGTCGTTCGGACTGACTCCGTTCGATTATTATGTCGAGGACTAGCTCGTACAGATAATTAAGTTCTAAAATATTCTGTTTCAAGATTTAAAATAGCAAATAATATATTTTTAATTTAAGGATGTAATATTTTGCTTTTAATTTAACGAGGTAATTTAGCAAAATTTTAGGTGCTTACCTACAAAACCAAGGACCAAAAAATATATTAAAAACAAAAAATTAAACAAATTTTGAATGCCAAAAAGTAGGTAACATAGTGTTTATGACATATCAATGAAAATATAAACACAACAATGGTTTTCTCTTTTTTATAAAGTAAACAGTGGTGATATAGATTTGTAAGGGGAATAGACAACTATGATCTTGTAAGTAAAAGATGATAGTTACAAGACTACATTTGACTGATGTGAAAGCTTCCATCACTTTTGTCGACTTAAAACAAATTTTATTTACCTTAAATCAAAAAACAAAAAATAAAACAATGCAACTTCGTCATTTATTAGGAAGAAGTGGCACAAAACACATACTTGCTCTGTACTCTGTCACTATCACTCCCACTCTCAAACCCTAGTATCTTCTGAAGATCTCTCTGAGGTTAATAACAATGAAAAATCCACCACATTTCTCTCGTTTTCTGCAGAAATTTTTTACCGGAGACAATCCACATCTGGTAACTGCTTTCTCTCCTTTTGTCTTGTGTTTTAAGCTACTATATTTGTCATCTTCAAGAACTTATTCTTTTATTTTGTTTTCTTTGCAGATTCTTGATGCTGACTTCTTGAAAACCCACACGAAAATTTCACTAAAATCAGATGTTTCGAATGGAGTTTGGAAAGTGAAACTAGACGGTGACAGGCTCGCAGACGGCTGGGAAGAGTTCGCCCGTAAACATAAGTTCAAAGACGGTGACGTTTTGGTTTTCAAACATCATGGAGATGAGGTATTCCATGTATCTGTCTCTGGTTACCTACAGAACACATCTTCTAGCTCTGAAGATGATGATGATGATGAAGAAGACGAAGATGATGATGATGATGATGATGATGGAGAAAACGAAGCAGATGAAGATTCTGATTATGAAACAGGTAAATTATTTCATGGAACTATATAATGGTAAACATAAGTTCAAAGACGGTGACGTTTTGGTTTTCAAACATCATGGAGATGAGGTATTCCATGTATCTGTCTCTGGTTACCTACAGAACACATCTTCTAGCTCTGAAGATGATGATGATGATGAAGAAGACGAAGATGATGATGATGATGATGATGATGGAGAAAACGAAGCAGATGAAGATTCTGATTATGAAACAGGTAAATTATTTCATGGAACTATATAATGCATGTTTATGACTTATGTAAGTGAAGATTGTTGTGATTCAGAGAATGCATCGAAGAAGAAGAATAAAACACAAGAAGCAGGTTCTTCATCAGACCACACTCGCTTCATTACAGCATATGTCACTCCTTACAGCCTCCTTCATGATCGTTTGGTGATTACTTAACTCCATTTTAGCTTTTGTTGTAACATTCAAGAGTTGATTGAAGTGACTTGTTGATGATATTTTATTTGCAGGATCTTTCTATTAACTTTACGATGATGTTTAGCGAGCACCAAAAATCATGTTTTTATTTGCAGGATCTTTCTATTAACTTTACGATGATGTTTAGCGAGCACCAAAAATCATGTGAGATCGATGTAGTGGATGAGAAAGGGAGAACATGGATAATGAAACTTGTTAACAACTCTTCAAATGGTAGGTATTACATCAGAAAAGGTTGGGAGAACTTCTGTTCCAATAATGGGCTAAGTGAAGGAGATTTTGTTAAGTTTAAACTTGTCCAAAATGAGGAAGGGCCTATGCTTAAGTTGTGTCCACAAGAATCTGGTAGTGATCTTAGAAAGAAGAGGACATTTGGTGAAGCTTCAAAGGGAATGGAGAAGAAGAAGACTGCTTCACCGATTTATGTCTTGAAAGTAGTTTCACTAGTTTCTGTTTCTTCCTCAAAACTAAACTATGTTTATCCTGTATTTGAGACTTATTGCTATGTTTAGACTTGAATGAATGAGTTTGTATTGATGTTTTAAGATCGAAACTGCTATATTCTGACTATAATGATCTGTTCATTTATCTGGAGCTCAGACAGAAACTCTCGTACACTGGTTATAGTTTACACAACACTCTTGTTTTACCATAGCTAATTGATGTGGGACTGAGCAAGGTTGAGGGAGTTCCTTGCGTTTCAAATCTACAGTTTTCCTTCGGTAGCTGTCTTTCCCATCTCTCCATGAGCTATATGAAGGCAGCCGCTTTGGACATAAAGTCGCTTGTGTCCAAGTCTCAGTTTGTGCAGTAGTAGGGTGTATAGATACGATAGAGAGGGTAAGAGAGAAGAAGATAACCATAGATAACTCTATTGGACAAAGATACGTGTAATACCGTATTAAGTCTGTGTAAGATGATATCTGCATTACTATTGTAAACTAGAACCTCTGTGGATATTCAAAGATTTGTGACATTCCACATCATTGATGGTCGATCAACTCGGTGTCCATATCTCTCACCGGAGGTTTGGATTTTGTACAGACCGATGGACTTGAAGTTGTAGGGTCTGAACAAAAATCTCCAGCCTGATGTTTTACCTCTGGATCTCTGTTCCTTCTTGCTGCATCCTCTTGATGATCTCCTGCAAAGTCGTCTATTGAAGGGTTTGTCTCGGAACCCAAGGTAACCTTCTCGACCTCACTACACCAATCAGAGGTCATTACAGATGGTGATGAAGATGAAGATGAACATGATGATGTTGATGACCATGATGATACTTGCTCGCTTTCAATGATGGCATCACTACTGCTTGTACTGTCATTGGCTTCTATCACTGAACCCTCAACTAACTCTTTTTGGCAAGATTTCATGTCCATTATATCTGTTTTCTTCTCGTCTTCATCTTCTGATCTAAGACACAATGATGGCGACCGAGCATGAACCCTGTAAGACAGCAGAAAAACATAAGAAACTAGCACGCTCAACAACCTCTGTCTGTTATTATAAACAGCCTTAATCTTGTGGTTATGGATTAAATTTACATGGAGAGCACAATGAGAGGGGTAAAAAGCTTACCTGCTATAGAGGAGCATATAAGCTCTTTGAGAAAGGACATCTTCTAATTCAACACTTTCAATCTGCGAGTATATAGGACAGAAGTTATGGATTCATCATAATGTCAAGCTAGTTTATGAACAAGAAAAAGAAAATGATGTCAAGTTAGTTTAGAAGAAAATGTAAATGACTTTTTACCTCAGAATCATCTATTCTATACCAGTTTCCGGCAAAATCCTTAATGTAGCATATGTAATGGCCGAAGAATGATGCATTCAACATATCTAAATGGACAACCACTGCATAGAGTTTAAATACATCTGATCCTTCTCCACCTTCAATCATGTAAGGATTAAGATCCAATGTCTCAGGAAAACTTATTCTTTTGTTCAGTTTTCCATATCTTCCTCCCTGTACATACAATCGCAGATGTATTATAGACAAGTAATCCCAGTAGAACTTAGCAGAAGGGAGAGAATGCAACAAATTACCTGAAATCTTTTTAAGGCAATCGTAAGAATATTTGGAGCGCGTCGAATCATAAGACGCTTACATGCCTTTACATAGTCCCTACACCTGGAAAAACATAAATTATCGGGTTTCAGAAACATAGTTGATTTTCAACTAATTAACTAACACTCTGATTGGAAAATCTAAGGCTTTTTGGATCAAATCAAATTACCAATCACATTTGTACATGTTATCTCCGTGAAGCCACTCTTTTGCTGTAAACTGATCAAGACACTCCTCCAAAGACATCGCATCCCCATGAATCTCAACGGTTAGATCCATCATATTTTCATATTGGTCAGAAACATGATCGCAAACACTACACTGAACCTGAAAAGTTCAAGATGCATCAAATCAGGGAACAACATCCACAAAGAGAGATAGAAAACAGAAATTAAAGTAAGTTTATCACAGAAAGGATATCGATGTTTTTATCAACTGGACCCAAGTTACACCCATTCGCTCGCCTCCATAAGCTGCTCACGATCTTATGCTTCATGAATGTGTTGTGACAATTCACTAATACAGATGAAAATAGATACTGAGATCAGGAGTTATCTCACCTGTGATTGGAGGAGACCTCCAAATATATACTGAATAAGTGAGATCAGGAGTTATCTCACCTGTGATTGGAGGAGACCTCCAAATATATACTGAATAAGTGTTGTTTCTTGAGAACGAGGAGGCACCATTTTTTCACCACCGAATTCGTCAAGGCAAACAGACTGCATCATATCAATCGCAAACCTGAAGTTCGCTAAATCCATCAGTTGGGATATTCGCAGACTAAACACCACTAAGAAATAGCTATCTTCATAAGTAAGAGATACTGACCTCATGAATTCATGAGCATCCTCCTGTCTTCCATATCCAAGAGTTCCACCAATATTAGTTAAGCGTGAAATAATGTTCATTGGTGAGAAAGGGAACCGACTTTGACTCGCTCTCTCAACATGGGTTTGAAATTCACAAAAGAAGCACCAATCATTGCGCAGACCTAACATAGGATCAAAGCTAGATACCATCAGAAAACCGAACAAAGAGTTTGAAGCATTAATGCAAAAGAAAAAAAGAAAAGAAAGAAATTTTACATTCTCTCTTGTGGCCTTTCTCGAGCAGATATGCAACAAGAGGGCGTGTCCAGGAAAGGCATTGTAGTATAACATTGGCAAAACAACTGTAAAAAGATTATAGAAAATCATATTAAAGGGACGGAAAAAAAAAACAAACTCAACTCATTTTCAACTAATGAACACCATTGTAGTATAACATTGGCAAAACAACTGTAAAAAGATTATAGAAAATCATATTAAAGGGACGGAAAAAAAAAACAAACTCAACTCATTTTCAACTAATGAACACAAACCTATTTCCACAATTCATGAGCCCACAGGGTACCAAATCTTGATTGTCCCAGTTAAAATATTACAAACCTATTTCCACAATTCATGAGCCCACAGGGTACCAAATCTTGATTGTCCCAGTTAAAATATTCAACAAATTCTTCATATGGGAAAAGAACCTAAAAGTTGCAAAGAAAATACAATTAAGATTTTTCACAATGATTCTATCAAGAGAGTATCAAACAGGAGAGTTGAGTTAAAAAAGAGGAAAACACAGTACTTCTCTAGGCTTGAGGATACTCTTGTTTTTATCAAACAGGAGAGTTGAGTTAAAAAAGAGGAAAACACAGTACTTCTCTAGGCTTGAGGATACTCTTGTTTTGGCCAAAATCAGGAACTAGAGCAATCTCAGAACTAGATCTATTTCCAAACGGAGACGTTCTGAACCTTAAGCCATTTTTTGCAGATGAGGTTGAGGTTGTAATACCAACATCCTTACACTTTCTTTGATGACCTGAACTCCAATCTGATCTTTGGCATTCTGTTGAGCTATAAAACAGAACATACAGAAAAAGGAGATACTGAATATTCTGTTGATCTCAACCAACTTAAGAACACAAGCTCATCCAAGATAATCCTAACTATCATGTAAGTTCCGAAAAGTATCTAAGTAACAACTTCCAAACCCTTGATTCTTTAATCAAAAAGCACAAGAATTTGAAAGGAATTACATATCAGGAGATCACTGAAAACATTTATAGCCACCACATCGAAACGACCTTCAATTTCCAAAGATTGAAATTTAAGGGCATACCAGTATCGAACAGATTTGCAGCGGGAGCATTTCTTGGTGGAAAAATTCCCACAGACAGAGCAATCCAGGGCATACCAGTATCGAACAGATTTGCAGCGGGAGCATTTCTTGGTGGAAAAATTCCCACAGACAGAGCAATCCTCATTATCAACCGCCATGAATTCGCCGCCGAAACCTCCGGCGGCGGCGGATCCGATGTCGAAATATTTAGCAGCGGTGTTTCTAAGAAAGTAAAAAACACCAACAGCGAGAAAGAAAAGAGTCGCTATGAGGCGAGTGAAGACAGAGAGATCCAACGGAAATCCAACCTCATGCATCTATTTCACTTCTCGAAATCATCGATTTCTTCTTCTTCTTCTTTCTCGTTTCTTCTCTATCTTTACTTTAACTTGGTAGCCGACCCGGAACAAAGACCCGATTAACCTCCACTTATTTTTAGTACAAAATAGGGATAAATTACAGTAAAAAAACAAACGGTTTATTATATTTACAAAAATACTTTTGAATTTATCACCAAATTTTACAAAAATACTCTTTATCACCAAATAAGCCATGTAGAAGATTCTCATGCTTAAGAAACATTAACCTTAGTATGCTTACTTTGATGTAGCTTAAATAAAATGGTGTTAACACTTCCACTACAAGATGATTAACAGTTTCTCATTTGAAATAATAAGTCAAAATAAAATGGTGTTAACACTTCCACTACAAGATGATTAACAGTTTCTCATTTGAAATAATAAGTCATCATCAATCAATCAACCACTAAAGTCCAACTTTGCATGACTCTAAATCAAATGACTCCAAAAACTTCAAACTCTGGTCTTGAAGATGACTCTGAATCTGTGTATCTGATAAGACTAATAAGGGTGTTAATACAAAAGATCATTACTAATTTTAACCATCCATGCTGCAGATTGATTGGGAAGGTGGGTTCTTTCCATTAACAAAGCAATTCAGTAAGGACTATCCAACAGGCCTTTTTCCCACCCCAATGTAATGTCTATCCATCAGGAACTGTCGCAATTCAGTAAGGACTATCCAACAGGCCTTTTTCCCACCCCAATGTAATGTCTATCCATCAGGAACTGTCTGTCTCTCAATCCTCAACGTAAGTACTTTGCTTCTGTTTCACAGAAATGACAGAATATAGTTTGACACACCTAATCAACTCTTCATTCAAGTAAACCAAAACTCAAAACACTTCATAGGTTTTGAACAAGAAAGGATCCAGTTTAAGCTTCAGTCTAAGAAATAAGAAAACCCATATCTAGCTGAAGATGATCTTCTCTATGATCGCATTGACATTAGCGCCATATCTAGCTGAAGATGATCTTCTCTATGATCGCATTGACATTAGCGTCTTCATCCTTCTCTCCTGTTCTTCTCTTTTTGCTTCTTCTGTGCTCTTCAATTTCATGATCTCCTTGGTTACAATCTTTTCTACTTTCTCAATTGAATTGAGTAGCTTCTACATAGAACCTGGTTCTTCCTCATTGGTGATGTCAAGCATCAGCTTTTGGAGTTTGGCCTTCAACTCTTCCCAACATTTCTTCAATCCTGCAGTATTGATCAAGCTGCAAGCAGAATCCATGCCAGACCAAAACCGATCACATGTAGACAATTCAATTCCATAGGTAATTATTTAAAAGCGGATGAAACTTTACTCGAACAATCCATAGGCTAGACAATTCAATTCCATAGGTAATTATTTAAAAGCGGATGAAACTTTACTCGAACAATCCATAGGCATATTCTTCTCTCGACATCTAAATGGACTCTGGACTTTACCATTTCAGGTCTCCATATACTGAAATTACCTCTCACAGACCCGCCTGTTTCACCCATAGATCCTCGAGCAATTAAACCATGTCCTGGACAATCTGAACAGACTCGTGAATCTGGCTCGGTTCTGTGTCTTGCTTCCCACATTGTTGATAACGTCGCTGAAACAACAACATGTAATCATTAACAGAAATGGCCCAAGATTCACATAGACAAAAAAAAAAGGTGTTAAAAGTGGAAACTTTAACACTTTAACAGTATGATTTTGGGAAATTTTCTAGGAATCGAATAAAGTTGCTTTCCCGGATTCAGATTGAGATGATTGCTTCAAACTTAAAATTTTAATCTTTTCATAACAGACTCAAAATTGCTCAAGCAACATCCGAAGAAGAATCTATAACACTAGTAAATCAGACTGACTTGGCTAAAATCAGATTTATGATTTCATAGAGAAGAGAGCTTACAGATGTTCTGGGACAATAGTTCGGCAATAGGGTTTCGTAAAAAACTCTTGAGCAGCGGAAGAAAGACAAAACAATGAATCAATTTCAAAACCCAGACAATGACAAAGCAATGCTCCTTTTTGGTTTTTTTTCTTGCAAGAGGTGCATTTGAAAGTATCTGAGCGTGCTTTAATAGATATACATCAGAAAAAAAATTCAAAATTCAAAATTTTCATAACAAACGGCTCCTAATCACAGAAATTACAGGTTTATCTAGTCCTGGGTTTGGTCCCGTCCGGTTCGACCCAAGTACCGTTCGAAAGTTAAATTACTATAATTCGTTATTCAGATTCCATTCAAACCAAAATTAGACGTTGAAAAAGACGGATATACCCCTATCTTTTAATGAATCGCAGCGTCAAACTCTAAGGGCAAACTCTAATTGATTTAACAAAAAGGTCCAGGCGCATCCGATCCTAGAACCTCAAACATTCAAGTTAGAGAATTATTTCTAGTTTGTAATATTCATAAGAAAACATATAAAAAGTTATTTCTAGTTTAAATCGGAATCAAATAAAATTATTGAAATCGAACCGACTAAACCGAATTTCGATGAAACCAAACCAAATTAGAAAATTACTTTAATCCGGAGATATTTTATATCAAAAAATTTAGATCCGATTAATCCGATACGAATAACCCGAAGATTCCGAACCTCGACGACTAGGTTACCTTTGTTAATTTGTTAATCAGGATAATATTATTTAGAAATATATAAATTTGAAAATACGTTAAAGAATGTATATACATTTATAAGAAAATATAAATTAGGAATATGTGTATAGTCAATCCCAAAATATTGACTAGCTTTCATAGGCTAATAATTACTACTCTCTATCTCTCTTGGGTTTTAGTTAAAAACACTATATATATCAACTGTTTTAATTAATTTAATAAAACAATGAGATAATTCAACCAATTACAAAATATAATTATAAATAATATAAAAATTAATTGGAAAGTTGTCCTTAAATTGAAAATTTCCCTTATATTTTAAAATAAATATGAAATTCTAAAATTCCTTATTAATTAAAATAGAGCAAGTAATATTTATGGTTACATATTTTGGAAAAAAAAAAAAAAAGACAACTTGAACCAACACTTTATGTGGAAATTTAGGGAATGTTATTTGTTTATTGATTTTTAAAGAATTATAAGTTTTTAAAAGTTTAGTTTTATTCGATAATAAATCTTCTAACATTTCAAAATAATTACTCTTTGATCGAGAAATTTCTATCTTTGATTCTAAGACTATAACAGATTTCTTTAAATCTACTGTGTCCACTTCAAAATCTTCTATCTTTGATTCTAAGACTATAACAGATTTCTTTAAATCTACTGTGTCCACTTCAAAATCTTTTATTTTGGTTTTTAAATCTTCAATTTCTTCCAACATACATTTGTCCGTCCAACAATATCCATAATCATAAACAAATTTCAAGTAATTTTTTTTTTTAACTCATCTCGATACAACCATTAGGGTAAAAGTGGAAGAATCTTTCCGAGATTTTAGTTGTTTTATACGTTCTTACTCGAATTAAAATTCCACACCTGAATTTTATTGGAAATCCTTTAACTCTCTCACCTATCTCTCTTTCTCAATCCTATGTTTTCATCTCAAAATCGCGAAAAGAATAATTAAATTTAGGATTTCCCAAATTGATAAAACGACGTCATTTTATCATCAGATTATACTCATTCAAAATTAACAGAACGACGGTGTTGAAATCTGATTAGCCACATAATAAGCTGATGTGGTGTTCTAGGCAGTAAGATTTAACGACTTAATGATGATGTTTAAGGTTATGTTGAAATCGACAAAAATATGTTGTTCGGATAGAAATTTGAAAAAGTAGTTGTTCATATTAAATTTCCTGAAATATAAAAATTTGGTCATAAAAATTCTGCATGAAAAACGTAATGAAAAACGTATGGTTAGTTTTTACCTATTTTCCAATATATAGAAAGAAACTCTTATATATATATTTTAAGAATTCACTTTGTTTTTTTTTTTTGTGTTACCTTTTATTGATTTCTTGTTACATAATAGAGAAAAGACAACCTTCTAAGTGGGGTTTAGAACAATCCAATGCGGTTTAAAGTTTGGGCTTTTATTGTTTTTCATTTTTCTGGAATTGAACCTAACCAATGCAGATTAAAGTTTGGGGTTTTATTCTTTTGCTTGTGGGTATTGGACTTAAAATGTTGTTAAATTCCTGGCCTTAATAAATATAATTTACAAAATTTATTTTAATTTTAATTGAAATGAAATTATAATTTTGACAGACAAAAGCTAGAATC
>CM071719.1:2423694-2435212 GCA_036630335.1 Physaria fendleri | reverse complement strand
TCCCCAGTTCTAGATCAACGAGGTGTTTCCTAGTCACCATCTTTAAGATAACAAACATTCAAAAATGTTTAGGATTTTAATGGAGAAGTGAGAAGGTGGGGAGGCATGATTTCAGACATGTGTCAGTCAGTATATACTGAATGAATGCTCATTTAACAAAATAATAAACTCATAAAAGAAAAAAAGAAACAACACATATTGTGTGTCGGTTGAGAAAAGCTTTTAACCAACATACCCTTTGAATGATATTTAAAGATACATAAGAGAAGTGAACACTTCTAGAGTTAGATTTGTCCCCAAGCAGCTGTCTTCTCTTCTGATCTTGTCTCTAATAGTTTCTTTTTCGAAACACACAATACAAGTTTCTATAACTTCCGTATGGTAAACTAAAACAGAGTTCGATATGTGTAAATAAAATATCCTCATATAATTTCACAACATTGTCACCTTGGAACTATTTCATATAACTACTAATCTGTCACAAACTTTGCTATAATAAGCAACAATGACAGCAATTGATATTCAAAATTGTTTCATCTGTGCTTTCATATTCCTCTTCCCAACTCTCTTTATCTTTCTTTTTCCCCAGTTCTAGATCAACGAGGTGTTTCCTAGTCACCATCTTTAAGATAACAAACATTCAAAAATGAGAAGTGAGAAGGTGGGGAGGCATGATTTCAGACATGTGTCAGTCAGTATATAGTGAATGAATGCTCATTTAACAAAATAATAAACTCATAAAACAAAAAAAAGAAACAACACATATTGTGCCTACATATGTTTCGGTTGAGAAAAGCTTTTAACCAACATACCCTTTGAATGATATTTAAAGATACATAAGATAAGTGAACACTTGTAGAGTTAGATTTGTCCCCAAGCAGCTGTCTTCTCTTCTGATCTTGTCTCTAATAGTTTCTTTTTCGAAACACACAATACAAGTTTCTATAACTTCCGTATGGTAAACTAAAACAGAGTTCGATATGTGTAAATAAAATAAAATAAAATATCCTCATATAATTTCGCAACATTGTCACCTTGGAACTATTTCATATAACTACTAATCTGTCACAAACTTTGCTATAATAAGCAACAATGACAGCAATGGTCAGCTTTGATATTCAAAATTGTTTCATCTGTGCTTTCATATTCCTCTTCCCAACTCTCTTTATCTTTCTTTTTTTGATATTCAAAATTGTTTCATCTGTGCTTTCATATTCCTCTTCCCAACTCTCTTTATCTTTCTTTTCTTATTCATCAAGAAACCAAATAAAAGATTTGATCTACCTCCAAGCCCTCCTTCACTTCCCATCATTGGTCATCTTCACCTTCTCCTTTTAGATTCAATCCACAAGTGTTTTCAGAAAATATCATCCAAATACGGACCTTTTCTCCATCTTCGCATTTTTCATGTCCCCATTGTACTTGTCTCATCTGCCTCAGTAGCTTACGAGATCATCAAGTCCCACGACGTCAACGTCTCCTTTCGTGGTGCTATTGCTATCGATGAATGCATTGTGTTTGGTTCTTTTGGATATTTTAGAGCTCCATGTGGAGATTACTGGAAGTTCATGAAGAAACTCATCATGGCTAAAGCCCTCGGACCACAGGCGCTAGAGAGGTCACGTGGTGTTCGTGAACTTGAGCTAGAGAGGTTCCATAGAAATCTTCTCGATAAGGCTAGCTAGAGAGGTCACGTGGTGTTCGTGAACTTGAGCTAGAGAGGTTCCATAGAAATCTTCTCGATAAGGCTTTGAAGAAAGAAACCATCAAGATTGGTGAAGAAGCAATGATACTTGTGAACAATACACTCGGGAAAATGAGCTTGGGAAGTAGTTTTTCAGTAGAGAACAATGATGGGGCAAAAGTTTCAGAGTTTTCTGTCGAGTTAGCTGATTTGTCCCATATGTTTTGTGTGGCACAGATATTTAATAAGCCACTAGAGAAGCTAGGGATCTCTCTGTTAAAGATGCAAATCATGGAGGTTTCATCAAGATTTGAGGAGCTGCTTGAAAGTATTATTGTGAAATACGAAGAGGCAATGGACAAGCATCAAGGAACTGAATTCATGGACGCATTAATGGCAGCTTATAGAGACGAGAACACAGAGTACAAGATCACTAGAAACCATATCAAGGCGTTACTAGCGGTAAATGGCTTATCCTTCTCTTTGGTTGTAATGTTTTATTGAGAATCCAAACTATTGTATGTAGGAGCTTTTCTTTGGAGCAGTCTCTTTGGTTGTAATGTTTTATTGAGAATCCAAACTATTGTATGTAGGAGCTTTTCTTTGGAGCAGGTGAGTCTTCTTCTGCAACAGCAAGATGGGCTATGGCAGAAATCATCAACAACCCTAAGATCTTTGAGAGATTGAGAGAAGAAATTGATTCAGTTGTGGGGGAGACAAGGTTGGTTCAAGAATCAGATCTACCAAAACTTCCTTACTTACAAGCAGTGGTCAAGGAAGCTCTAAGATTACACCCAGTGGGAGCAGTATTGCCGAGGGAGTTTACACAAGACTGTAAGATAGGAGGGTACTTCGTAGCCGAGGGAACATCACTTGTCATCAATGCTTATGCTGTGATGAGAGATCCTGAATCTTGGGAAGATCCTAATGAATTTAAGCCAGAGAGGTTTTTAGGTACTTCAAGATTAGGACAAGTGGAGGAGAGAAAAGAGCAAGCAATCAAGTTCCTTCCTTTTGGTGTCGGAAGAAGAGGATGTCCTGGATTAAATCTTGGTTACACTTTAGTAGAAACTGCAATTGGAGTGATGGTGCAATGCTTTGATTGGGAGATCAAAGGAGATAAAGTCAACATGGATGAAGGTTTTGGATTAAAATTCTTCTTGGATTTGGCTCATCCTCTGAAGTGTACTCCTGTTCCTCGAATCAGAAATCATTAACTTATACTTGAAACAAAATAATGACAATGTTATAACAAAAGGCATTTGCTAAATATATGCCACCAAAACTAATCAGAAATGTTGTTCTTCTATAGCTTATCTTAGTTGAAAACCTAATCTGATACTAATCTCTTTTTACTCCTACATAATATATATATATATATATATATATATCTTCAAGAATGCAATCTTCACAAGCTAAGTTCATGAATCGCTACTGCTGTAACCTTCTGATTCTCTGTCGTAATTGTTTGCTGCATTATTAGCAGGTACATCATCATATTCAGAGCTCTCACTCATCTCTGCGTCATCTTCTCCTTCAACCTGTTCAACCCCAACTTCTTCTTCCTCTTCCTCCACAGCTTCGTTTGGGTTACTATTCCAATCTAATCCCCACTTGTTTCTCTGACTGTAATCCATAAACCGACCATCACCATCATCATCTTCTTCTGATTCAACTCCTACATTGTAGTCACTTTCATCATCTACTTGCATCGGCGTCATTATTCTGTTAGGTGTTTCATTGGCCCAGTCCTCGTCCATCTCTCTAGGAGTTTCACCTGCTGTCCACTCTTCATCAATGTCTCTGAATGTTTGCTCTTCTTCCTCATCCTCATCTTCTTCGCTTTTAGGCCTAACAATATCAGACATTCTATTGACTAGCTGGTTATTACCCTCATCGATCATCCTCTCTGGTCTTTTTCTAACCGTCCTCTTTCCTCTTCCAGGGACTTGGTGGTTCAACTCAACGCTCATTAGGTTACTATCAAGTGCAACATTTCTCTTACCAACAAGAAGTCTATTAGGACCACCTTGCGCTTTCTTCCTCTTCGCCTTTTTGTTTGATCCAGATCCCAAGCTTACTCGTGCACGTTTATTACTCTGTCTGTTACCCGAGTTTGGAACAACAACCTCGTCTTCCTGCTCTTTGGGTCCTTTGCCTTTGAAAAGAGAATATCCAGGGAAAAGGCTCTGCAAAACGTGTGTAACATGAGATTCCAAATCAATAGAAAACCAATTTTCACGATTCTTGAACCAGTATGAAACTTACAGTCTGCTCGTTCTCATCTTCAGGGATTAGCTCAGGTTTCTCTGGCTTCACGTAGATAATGGATGCATCAAGTTCCGAAAGTCTCAAAGCAATCGCTGATACTGTCTTTGGTATCCATGGAAGAACGCCCACAGACCCCCCATCATGAGTATCAGTGTTACCAGCTTTCATGAACTCCTTTGCCGACATAAAATTGGATGACAAAGATCCTTTCTTGATTGCACTCTCTAAGGAAATTAGCAGCTATCAAAATCAAAAAGGAAAAATGCAGGATTTAAAAACGAAACGTCATTCCCTTCCAATAGTATTAATTCAAGGAAAGGAAAAGAAATGATAGAACACCTGCAAAAGTTCTTCAGGTGATGATGATGCATTCAACCGAGACCCCCAAGTTTTTCTATTGTCCGCTGTCCAAAACGATTCAAGATCTTCATCTGAAATGGATGCCTGTCAATATATGAAATGGTGGAGGTTTCAAAAGTTTGTACCAAAAGAACAACCGCCTAATGTGTACACTAAAAGTCAACAAAGTTCATTTATGCTTTACCTCAAGAAAAGCAAGTAGTAGTTTGAGTAACCTGACTCCAAGAGGAAGAGGAGACGCAGTAAAACCTGAATCTAATATCTCCGAACTATCAACCAAGTCCAATCTCTGGACACAAGAAGTGCAGTGGGTATACTCGGACAAATAAGAAGCAGCACACACGTCACAAGTTGCTAATAGTTCAGATCTCTTCTTCCCATATTTCCTAGCACAAGAAGGTAATGTACTATATGTTTCGGTCCACATCCATCTCTGGAAATCATGGAACCGTTTTGATATATTCTTCTTCTCCGTGTCGTTTCCACCTAACTCAACTCTAATTGAAGTTGAAGTTTCCATTGAATGACAGTTTGACCTTGATATAGCACTGGACAAGCTCACACTCTTTTCCATCAATAAAGGGTTTCTAGCTAGCTTTATATTCTTACAAGCATTTTCTTTGAATGATCCCTCAATCTTTTGCAGCATTATGCGTAAATGAGACTCTCTGATCCCACGCATATCCAGTGATGCAACCAGAGTGTCAAAAGCCTAAATAGAACAAATTTACAAGGCATGGTCAAAATCTCTATAAAAGCTAGATAGTAGGAAACCAAAAGGCAATCAAAAACCTTAAAGCTACAAATTGTTTGACAAAGAGCTAAGATTGTTAGTACCTCTTCTGAATCAATGAGGAACCACTTGCCATCATGTAGCTCAACAAATAAAAGCCCTGAGCAAGGATCACTTTTAGACGCTGATGCAGCAAAATGCCAGTAACGATTGTGGCGCCGATCTTGTCCAAGAGGCAAAGATTGGTATGGGTATACCTCTTCTGCTTTGTGGCCTATATATGATTTTAATTGTGACCGTGATCTCTTTGAAGCATATCCATGTTGGGAAGAACAAATTTCTTGACTTATAGTGGCCTCCTGATTAACAAGTGTTCTCTCAGCAGATGATTTATGAACATCATTTAAAACAACTTCCAGGGTATTTGTTTCATCTAGAAGTTGAGAAGGGTCTCTATCAATACTATCCCTCTCACGAGTAGAGCTTTGGATAATTTGTAGACCCATCATTGATTCGTTTTTGTTGCTTGCTAAGTTTTGAAAATCAAGCTTAAACGCATCTCTCATACAGCTGTTATCTAACTGTGCTTCAGCCCACATTTGCTTTTTCAGAGAATTTGCTGCTTCCATACGATCCTGCAAATAAATTCTGTGCTTCAGCCCACATTTGCTTTTTCAGAGAATTTGCTGCTTCCATACGATCCTGCAAATAAATTAAATCAGAAAACTGATAATATAGATTCAAAACGTCAAGTTCTCCTCTGTTTCAAAAGGAAAGCTGATATAATAAATCCAGACTTTTACCTCAAGACAAGCTCTGATGGAATTTCCCTCATTGGCAATGCCGACTAAAGCAACAAGGGCATTAAGGCGCTCTTCAACACTTAGATGACAGTAATCCCCCTCTGTAAGACCTTGAATCCACGATTGGCCCTGGTTGCTTTCATCAACCAGAGTATCCAGGCACCCAACCGCTGTATTTTGATGCAGCCCACTATGTGATTGTGGAACAGTGCTCTTCATACCACTTGCAGGAAGAGGAGAAAACTCCTTCTCAAGCTCATTCTTTACATCTGCTTTTACATTACAGAACGCAGCATCTTCCCCCTTTACAGATAGAATATTCGCTTCACCTAGATTGACACTTTTTGAGGCACTTGCCAAAGTGGCTAAATCATGACCCTCAGGATCCTCATCAATATCAATTTCAAAGTCTTCATCCCTTTCACAAAGTGGCTAAATCATGACCCTCAGGATCCTCATCAATATCAATTTCAAAGTCTTCATCCCTTTCAAGATCATGCACATCTTCTGGACCTGTAAACCCATTTTCAAATGCCCTTATCTTTTTCCTGGCATCTGCAAGTATTGCCTCCCCATCCTCAGGATCCTTCACATAAGGAGCTCGTACACAATAAGTCGAAGGAGCTATTCTTTCAAAGAGTTTTGTATCTCTTGTCAATGCAACGGAGATGGATGCCTCTGGGGTCTTGCTTGTTGTCAGATCCCGAAGTCCGGATTTCTTTCAATGAAAACCATTAAAAAAAATTCAATGAAATATCTTCAAGTACGATGAAAGCTGCAGAACAAATATTGATTATAAATGTACCTGAATCTTGTCAGCAAGTTCTAATACCGTCAGTCCCTTGCTTCCCTCAAGAGATAGAACATGAAAGGCTGCAAATTTGACAGTTCCAGGCGTCAACCGGTGCCTCGATTTGCGTGGAGCCAGCAATCCTTTCTCCCGCATTAATGCAAAAGCACTTTCAGCTGCTGAACCACTTCGGATAGTAGAAATAGCATCTTCATAACCTTTAGCCTGCCTGCTGAACCACTTCGGATAGTAGAAATAGCATCTTCATAACCTTTAGCCTGCGTACACAATCAACCAAAACAATTTGAAGGGAAAAAAAATTTAAAACATCTTTGATTGACCAAAAAAAATATATATTAAAACATTTTATGTCAAAAACCTAGCTTATAGCTTCCAGGATTCCACTTTCTGTCACCACAGAGTGTTCTAGCAACATCTTCGATATCTCGTATTATTAATCTCAGAAGAGTAACATGTATCTCTCCCAGTAACCTCGAGTCCTACAATACGATCTATATCAAATACAGAGCAAGGACAATGAAATGAAAGAAACAAGTATAATACACTAGACAACAGGGAAATCTCAGCATGTTTACTAAAGAGAGAATTACATAGTCATGAAAAGCCTGAACAAGCTCATCCAATGTAAAAGGCCATATGTCAAGAACATCAGCAAATGATATCAGGAATTTCCAAACCTGAAAAGCCACCACAATAAAAAGAATGTGAAACGTGCAAAAGGGTGTATAAAACGTGTAAAAAACAAATCCAACTGATTCCAAATCATTCCAAGTATTCTGATACAGAGTGTGATTATAATACTTATTCCAGATGTATCAGACTGAGAGGGCGGAAAGCTTAATAGAGCATACCATTAGAAGGTTTCCAACATTTTCATCAGAATCCTTCCATGGAGAAAAGTTAAACGGCTGTTTTAGTTGCAACCTCGGTGGTGGAAATGTGCTCAGAGAATCTGAAAAAGTAGAATACCTCTTATGATTTCCAAGATGTAGAAAGAAATTATAACACTAATAAAGCTAAGCCAATAGGGTAAGATATACGCAAATTACTTTTGACTATTCGATTGGATAAGTATATGGAAAAGATTTTTAAGAGAAAGCAGATAAAAAAAGCTACTATCCAGTCAGAAAGTAATGTATTTGCAATAAACTAATTCACTGAAATAAGAAATGAGCCCCCACAATTTTTCAGTGTAAGAACAAGAATATAATACTAAGCTTAGGAAAAGACTAGTATAAATTATTAAAATAATTAAGAAGCTACTAATCATTCGTTTATTGTAAAGCCTTACAGGTGTTCTAGCAACATCTTCGATATCTCGTATTATTAATCTCAGAAGAGTAACATGTATCTCTCCCAGCAACCTCGAGTCCTACAATACGATCTATATCAAATACAGAGCAAGGACAATGAAATGAAAGAAACAAGTATAATACACTAGACAACAGGGAAATCTCAGCATGTTTACTAAAGAGAGAATTACATAGTCATGAAAAGCCTGAACAAGCTCATCCAATGTAAAAGGCCATATGTCAAGAACATCAGCAAATGATATCAGGAATTTCCAAACCTGAAAAGCCACCACAATAAAAAGAATGTGAAACGTGCAAAAGGGTGTATAAAACGTGTAAAAAACAAATCCAACTGATTCCAAATCATTCCAAGTATTCTGATACAGAGTGTGATTATAATACTTATTCCAAATGAGATGTATCAGACTAAGAGGGCGGAAAGCTTAATAGAGCATACCATTAGAAGGTTTCCAACATTTTCATCAGAATCCTTCCATGGAGAAAAGGTAAACGGCTGTTTTAGTTGCAACCTCGGTGGTGGAAATGTGCTCAGAGAATCTGAAAAAGTAGAATACCTCTTATGATTTGCAAGATGTAGAAAGAAATTATAACACTAATAAAGCTAAGCCAATCGGGTAAGATATACGCAAATTACTTTTGACTATTTGATTTGATAAGTATATGGAAAAGATTTTTAAGAGAAAGCAGATAAAAAAAGCTACTATCCAGTCAGAAAGTAATGTATTTGCAATAAACTAATTCACTGAAATAAGAAATGAGCCCCCACAATTTTTCAGTGTAAGAACAAAAATATAATACTAAGCTTAGGACAGACTAGTATAAATTATTAAAATAATTAAGAAGCTACTAATCATTCGTTTATTGTAAAGCCTTACAGTCATATTCTGAAATCTTGCAACATATGTTGTTCAATCTCAGCACTATTTATTAAATGCTAGAGTATAACACATGGGCATAGTTTGCCAAACTTACCCGTTCATATTCTCTCTGCAGGAACTTTTCTCTTCTCTCCATTTCGCGTCGCTGCTCACGCTGTAACCTCTCCTCTTCTTTTATTCTTTCACGCATCAACCTCTCTTCTTCCTTACGCCTCTCACGGTCGTTCCTTTCCATCTCTTTTCTCAAGCGTTCTTCATTCTGAGGATACAGGTATCAACTCAGCAATTATGTTACAGTGACACTAATAAAAGACAATAAGACCTTTCTAATGATCAACAAGGAGGAGGATAGAGAAAATACTTTTTTCCTTTGACTTTCTAGCTTCTCAGGATCTTTTGGTCTACGGTTCTCTCGACTGTCACTCCCTCTTCCAAGTCTACCATCATTAATCTGTGAGAGCATTAATCTGTGAGAGTAAACATAAAATGATTATTACAACACAAACACATCTTCGTGACAGAAGGGATGGAATAAAACTTGGCACAAGAAGCTACCTTTCCCATCCTATGTACATCATTACTCATATGTACCCCGTCAAGCAAAAAATATGGATCTTCTGTACCGAGGACTGATGAGTCCTTCTCCAGAAGGAATCTATCACCACGATGAGCTGATGAAACAATGGGGCTTGGTATGTCTTGTTGAGATGTCAAACAGTTGCGAGATGCATGTTTGGGGTACCATAGGCCCTTGGTAAAGGCCCATTCTCATGCATAAATGATGAACTCCTAGAACGTGCAGTTTCCGTAGTCCATACCGCGTGTATGATTTTCAGAGTACCTTCCATACATCTCATGTGTAAAAGAAGACGGATCATCTTGAGATTGTTTCTCATGGAAAGAACGGGCAGCACCATGAGACTATAATCAAAACGAAACAAAATAAATTCAGCAAAATGGTAAAAACAAACACTATAAAACATGAATGCACAAGAAAAAAGATGTAAACAACAACGGAAAAGCCATCTTTCTAACAGATCAGAGAATCATAAGTAGTAGCCACCAAAAGACTAATCTGTATTGGCATTCCATTATGCTTGAAACGATAGAAAATCCCGAACTAGGAAAGCCATGTATAAGTAATTCTCAAAGTAACATGAAGCAACAAAAAATATAAAGTTTCATTGTAACTCGCCAGCATTTGAATTCCCTAATTTAACTTCAGGTTATTTCCATCTACAGAGATAGATATCAAAAAGGGCTGCAACCTGACCCAGAACCCGAACCAGATCTGGAATCCTGTTCAGGAACGGATTCAGTAACAGGTAACTCGTTAACCGAAGAGGCTAAAGCAGCCGGTTTAACAGCCACCAGTGATTTCCCCGGTTTATTGGACTGAGCATCCTTCTTGTCCTTTAGCCGTCGATGGCAAAACCACATCTGTAACTGTCGATCTGTCAAATTCAATTTCACAGACAACTCAGCCCTCGTCGCCTCCGACGGATACGTTTCATCTGAATCAAAATCAAAATCAAATCAACAACAAACAATTCACTAACGAGAAAGAAAAAACAGGAGAACATATATCAAATTATTGATCTAAGGACCTGCATAAAACTTTCTCTAAAGTTTCAAGCTGAAAGGGAGTTTTCATCTGACGCTTAGGCTTAGCAGCGGATGAATTATCAATCTTCTTCTTCTTCTTATCATGAATACCATCAGTAACGCTCCTGATCGGATCGTCGCCATCAGAACCCATCTCCATGAAACCCCAGAAACGGCCGCAAGAGAAGAATCAAACAAGAACAAAAACAAAAAACAAAAACTAGGGCTTTCAAAAAGGGCTGCAACCTGACCCAGAACCCGAACCAGATCTGGAATCCTGTTCAGGAACGGATTCAGTAACAGGTAACTCGTTAACCGAAGAGGCTAAAGCAGCCGGTTTAACAGCCACCAGTGATTTCCCCGGTTTATTGGACTGAGCATCCTTCTTGTCCTTTAGCCGTCGATGGCAAAACCACATCTGTAACTGTCGATCTGTCAAATTCAATTTCACAGACAACTCAGCCCTCGTCGCCTCCGACGGATACGTTTCATCTGAATCAAAATCAAAATCAAATCAACAACAAACAATTCACTAACGAGAAAGAAAAAACAGGAGAACATATATCAAATTATTGATCTAAGGACCTGCATAAAACTTTCTCTAAAGTTTCAAGCTGAAAGGGAGTTTTCATCTGACGCTTAGGCTTAGCAGCGGATGAATTATCAATCTTCTTCTTCTTCTTATCATGAATACCATCAGTAACGCTCCTGATCGGATCGTCGCCATCAGAACCCATCTCCATGAAACCCCAGAAACGGCCGCAAGAGAAGAATCAAACAAGAACAAAAACAAAAAACAAAAACTAGGGCTTTCCTGATCCCAAATTATTGTACAAAAACGTAAAAATATAAAAGTAGAAAATATATAAAAGTGATAAGAAGAACAATAATAATAGTAAAAAGGAAGAAAAACAACAGGACTCGTACCACTCATCTCAATTTCAACCTCCTTCATATTATCTTTTTTAGATTTTTTCCCCTTAAATCTTAATAAAATTCTTGCTTCTTATCAAAAAGGAACGGTTTTTTGGTAAAAACAATTTATAAAAAAGAAAAAAAA
>CM071719.1:2380461-2390762 GCA_036630335.1 Physaria fendleri | reverse complement strand
TATATTAGGTTAATCAATAATTAAGAGTTTATTTTGACCATATAAAACTTGAGAAGACAAAGAAACGAATTAGTGGACAACAACGAGTTATAGGAACGTCTTTTCGACAAGTTTCATGCCTTCTTCATTTATGTTTTCTTCATTGTTTAATTGAATTGTAATAGTCGGAATCTATAACTTCTGGTTTTGGAATTGTAGATTCAGGAGTGACACTGACCTTAAGACAATGATTCTGGACCGATCAAACTTCAAGTAGTCACATAAAGCTTGCCTGATAAAGGAAAAGGGTAAAGGCACAATTGAGAAGTGTGGGTAATTTGGGCATGTATGTGGGGTCAGTCCAAACCCATAAATGGAAAACCTTAAGTCATTATTATAAATTAGGATATTCGATCTATGTACATACGAATTTTGGCATATAACTATCTTAAAAACAATTTTACCCATGACATGGGTCAACGGTCAAACAACGATATGGGTAAAAATATTTTCAAGATACGATATGTGTAGTTCTATGTATTTAATATTTGATCTGTGTGGATTTATGATTTCAAGATACAATCTGCGTGGATTTAACCTGAGGATTAAAGTTTGTGTGTAACGATAATTATACGTCAAAGTTTGTATATAGGTTATGATATATATTTTAATTTATTTGAATATATAAAGTATATTTTGTGGATAATAAGTTTTTTTTTGAATAACGAATATTTTTTCACGGAATGCTATACATAAAGGTACCATATATATTAAATATTTTTATACGAGTAATCGGAAACGAGTAATAAATAATGGTTACGAAAAAGAATTACAGGACAATTACTTGTTACTTATTTTACCAAAGCTAAAGCTGACTCAAATGAGACAGGTACAAGTCAAATTCTCACAAGTCTGGCAATGAACAAATATTTGTGTCATGCTTATTTGAGATTGATTTATCTAAAGTTTGAGAAAACCAAGACTTTGTATTTGTTTTCTTGATTATAGTACAACTTATGGGAGACAATTCTCAGAATCCATTAGAAAATTTGATTATCATTCTGTATACAAGTTAATTCTAGCCTATATAAAAATCTCAATCTACAATTTTTTTTTTTTGTATTTATATATTTTTAAACATAATTTTTAAATTTTTACATAAATTGTTTTGAGAAATTTATAGCCACTGCCATACAGACAGCCCCAAATTATGAGATTGTCATTTCAAAAATTTTGTGAACAGTAATGCCACAGACAGCCCAAAACACGTGCATGCCATAGACAGTACAAAAAGACCAGCGCGCCCCTGTGTGTCTCCCGCGTCCTTGTGTAAAAAAAATAGACAGGGGCACGCTGGTCTTTTTGTACTGTCTATGGCATACGCGTGTTTTGGGCTGTCTGTGGCAATTAAAAAAGTACGAAAAGACCAGCGTACCCCTGTCCGTCTCCTGCGTCCTTGTGTAAAAAAAACAGACAAGGATACGCTGGTCTTTTCGCACTGTCTATGGCATTTTGCCACTGTGTCAATTCAACAAACTTTTCGGCTGTCCATGGCATTTCATACAAAATTCCCTATAAAAAATGAGTTAAAAGTGAATGAGAAATGAGCTTTAAGGTAGACCCATTAAGAGTTAGGTGGAAGGATTTAATCCTAAACCGAAACCCTTGCGTAGTCAACTGCTATTTTTAGCAGAGCAAATTGTTGCTCAGGTTGTTGGTTATTTTTAGTCAATCCTATCTTCAACAAGAGAATATGCTTAGGCATATGCTCAGAGAATATACTCAGTCATATGCTCTGAGAGTGCCTATATAAAGAGGCATCCTCGCTCTCTAGAAAATACACCACAACTCACAACTATCTCTTATCTCTCAGAGTTCCAACTCTTTTCTGCATTCGTTTTCCCTCTTTCGGAAACGGTATACCTGAGTATAACGTAGATATACGTTCGCAGATTCTGATCTCGAGTGAGCGAGACAGTCTCAGTCCGGTTTTACTCTGGGACTTAAAAATGCTGAAATCGCCTCACTCAGCGGACGCTTTATTGAGTTAAGGGAAGGTTAAACCCCGACTCTGGGTACTTGATTTTTGTTTTCGAAAACATCTTTTTTGCTCTGTTCCGTTTTTTCAAATCGTTTTAGTCTACTATGATTTGCTGATTTCTCAGATCCGTTTTTACGGTCCTCTACAGCCATGCCCTTATTTTAGTTGGTTAATCCTTGGTTTATAACCTTTTTAAGTGGATTTAGAACTGAAATTCGTATTAGTTCATGGGTCAAACTGAGATAATATTATGTTGTGATCATATCACGCGTATGTAATATGACCTTCGCATCGAATGTTTATTCCCAATTTCAAGAGAATATCTACTTTTTGTCTCTATGTCCAAATAATAGTAGTTTCGGATTGGTTTTTAACCCTCAACTGTTCACCCTCTCTTTAGAAAATTCAAATCCTTCTCAAACAGCACAAAAGAGTCACTGATTTAGATTGTTTACGAGTGCCCCTTGTTTTCGATTCCTTGGAGTGCATGATGTACATGAGCCACTGAAAGATTTGTAATACCACTTTAGATATTCCTTCTCTCACATCGCTTCTTGAAGCTCTATCATCTTCTTGAAGCTCTATCATGTGTATATTTGTCTTATATTTTATTCGCTTTGTATAGTGTTTATTTGAATCCCTTGTTGTAACGTCTACATTAATCAAATTATATTGTTTTAGAAAGATTAATGAATGAGATGTTTTTATGAAACAGAGAAAAATTATATTGTTTTAGAAAATAATATGTTGTTTTCTATATATTTTTCGTAAAAATTAAATGATTGTTTTGCACTGTTTTCTATATATATTTTTAATGAAAAAAGTTAGCAATCCGATGATTAATTTATTTTTACGTTGTACTCATTTTTTTTGGTCGACAATTTTATTAATATTAAGGAAGCAAAAGCCGAGATCCAATAGATGTTACAAGGTTGAAGAATAACGAAAAGCCTATTACCCTTTTGGAACGAATCCTAGGCATCTCGGTCAAAACCTGCCGCCGACAATGACAAATCTACACTAGATCAACGCTTTTTGTACTTCGTCGACGGAAGAAGGAAATCGGTAATGCCAACCACCACATACAGTGGTTGGAAAAGACAACTCTAGACTAAGAAAAGAAACAAATACAACCCTAGGTAACCTTCACCACGAGCATAAAACAAGAAACTTTAGGACCAAGACGATTATGCCGTTACTTCACCTGCGACCCTTTTGTCGTCGTCGAAGTCTTCTTCCGGACATATCCATCGAATCCAAGTAAATCAAAAAGAAAATGTTTTTTGGATGAGGACTCTTTGAGAACGGGAATTAAGACATGAGACTCTTGACCCATTTTGATTTCTAAAGAAAATAAGTTTATATGAATCTGAGCAAAACCCCATTGAAGAATCACTGAAGACACAGATATGTTTTGTAGCTTATCCATTTCCAGATTTGTCTCGAGGAAGACAATAACATCATCTCTTCTCTCCCGCAATTTCAGATTCCTTCTCTCTCTCGATTACGTTCCTCACGTTCCTCTACTACGCCCTTCTTCCAACACCCTAATCCCCTCCTCCTCCTTCTCTCGCCGTATTTGGGACTCCTGCAGCGGCGGCGGCGGCAGTGGTGGCGGAGACGGTTATGACCACATTAGGAGTGATGTTAACTGCCCTCGCTGTTCAGCTCAGATGCACGTCATCTTCTCAAATCGTCCATTATCTCTCACAGCAAGAGAACCAGGAATTTATCAAGCTGTTAATTTTTGTTCTCAATGCAAAACGGCTTTTTACTTCAGACCTTTCAAGCTTTCTCCTTTGCAAGGGAGCTTTATTGAACTAGGGAAGGTCAAAGGGACAGATGATGATGATGATGATGATGATCAGAAATCTTTCCCTAGAAATTGGAAAATTCAAGGTCTTAGAAACGATGAAGATGGTGAGGATGAAGATAAGGAGGAGGATGAAACTAATGGTGGTGATAAAGAGAAGGAATCTGTGACCAGGAATTTATCAAGCTGTTAATTTTTGTTCTCAATGCAAAACGGCTTTTTACTTCAGACCTTTCAAGCTTTCTCCTTTGCAAGGGAGCTTTATTGAACTAGGGAAGGTCAAAGGGACAGATGATGATGATGATGATGATGATCAGAAATCTTTCCCTAGAAATTGGAAAATTCAAGGTCTTAGAAACGATGAAGATGGTGAGGATGAAGATAAGGAGGAGGATGAAACTAATGGTGGTGATAAAGAGAAGGAATCTGTGGTAAAGCTTCCAACGCCCAAGGAAATTTGTCAAGGGCTTGATGAGTTTGTCATTGGCCACCAGGAATTTATCAAGCTGTTAATTTTTGTTCTCAATGCAAAACGGCTTTTTACTTCAGACCTTTCAAGCTTTCTCCTTTGCAAGGGAGCTTTATTGAACTAGGGAAGGTCAAAGGGACAGATGATGATGATGATGATGATGATCAGAAATCTTTCCCTAGAAATTGGAAAATTCAAGGTCTTAGAAACGATGAAGATGGTGAGGATGAAGATAAGGAGGAGGATGAAACTAATGGTGGTGATAAAGAGAAGGAATCTGTGGTAAAGCTTCCAACGCCCAAGGAAATTTGTCAAGGGCTTGATGAGTTTGTCATTGGCCAACTGTGGTAAAGCTTCCAACGCCCAAGGAAATTTGTCAAGGGCTTGATGAGTTTGTCATTGGCCAAGAGAAGGCAAAAAAGGTTTGTTCCGGTCCCTAGCTTCTGCTTCTTATAAGTTAGATTCTTGATTACGTATCTTTCCTTTGTGCAGGTGCTTTCTGTGGCTGTTTACAATCATTACAAAATTAGATTCTTGATTACGTATCTTTCCTTTGTGCAGGTGCTTTCTGTGGCTGTTTACAATCATTACAAAAGAATATATCATGCTTCTCGGAAAAAAGGGTTTGCGTTCTTCTCATTCTAATACATTAATATGGGTCACAACAAAGCTCAATCCTTTTGCTCATTTTTGAATTCCAGGTCTAGTTCAGAGTCAGATAGCCTTGATATGGAGGATGATAGTATCGATCAGGTGGAGTTGGATAAGAGTAATGTGTTGTTGCTCGGCCCTACTGGTTCAGGTGTATATTGCTGCTTGCCATAATGTTTTTGAATTTATTTAGAGCTATTATTTTAGTATGATAATGATCTTTTGGCATTTATGTGTTCTTGCTTTATTATAAGAACAGGAAAAACCTTACTAGCAAAAACTTTAGCGCGTATTGTCAATGTGCCATTTGCCATTGCTGATGCGACTTCACTAACTCAGGCAAGTTGTTTCACTTATCCATTTAAGGTTTGGGTAATGGCCAAGATGAATAATTACCTAGTAAATTAGTATGTTGTGCATCTGGCAAGCATATAGCCCATTAGGTTGTCTTACAATCCCTCATTTGGGTAAATATGTTGAATGATGAAGGTATTACTGTTTTGGATTTTTAGACGAATTCTTACAACGTTCTGCTCTGAGCATAACTAAACTACTCTTATTGTCCAAGGCAGGTTATGTTGGTGAAGATGTGGAATCAATATTGTACAAACTATATATGGTATGGCTTGCTATCACCTCATATTGTTGGTGAAGATGTGGAATCAATATTGTACAAACTATATATGGTATGGCTTGCTATCACCTCATATACTGTCTGTGGTTTTACCATACCGGTATACCTTCTTTTGAAATATAATCTTAAGAACTGCTTACTATATAGTCTTGCTTACACTACTTCTGAAACTTCAAATGTACTTTGTTCCCGTCTTTATCACATTTCAGAAATTAATATATTCTCAACTTTTTATTTTTGATCCACTGTTTTGACTCCCGAAAATCTTGTTGCACATGCTTGCTGTTTGCAGTATTCATGTTAATTTCTTTCTTAGATTAAGATGTGAACTGGATATTTTGTTACTGCAGGAAGCTGGGTGCAATGTAGAAGAAGCTCAAAGGGGAATCGTGTACATTGATGAAGTTGATAAGATGACTATGAAGGTATGGGTTTTCTTCATTCTTTACTTTTCATTCTGAATTGGTTGATACTCAATACATAGCAAACTTTTTTTCTGTCAGTCTCATAGCTCAAATGGTGGTAGAGATGTCTCTGGAGAAGGTGTCCAACAGTCATTGCTAAAATTGCTGGAAGGATCTGTAAACTTTCTTACTTTTAATCTTTTATTTTTCTCTCCAGTCATTGCTAAAATTGCTGGAAGGATCTGTAAACTTTCTTACTTTTAATCTTTTATTTTTCTCTCGACTTTATATAGTTGTAGATTGTTGTCAGAAACTATTAGAAATAGTCTATGCCATGATAATATCTAATCAGAAAACAATATTGAAAATCAATATATTGTGGGAACCTCATCATAGTATTTGTCATTATATTTAATTGAAAAATTGCAAAACTTCTGTTAAATAACTAATTTTCAGGTGGTCAGTGTCCCGATTCCGGAGAAAGGATTACGGAGAGACCCTCGAGGAGATAGCATTCAGGTAAATGAGTCAAAAGTCTTCTGCTTCAAGTTTTCTTTTGTGCATCCAGGATATACTTTTGTGTCAGTTGGCCACAATACTCCGGGTCATGAAGAAGCTGAACCTCTTTGGTGCAAAACCATATATGCAGATGGATACAAAAGACATCCTTTTTATTTGTGGTGGAGCTTTTATCGATCTGGAGAAAACTGTTTCTGAAAGGTAAGTTTCTCAAGTCTTGTAAATTCAAGCTGAAGCTTCAGTTTTATCATTTTCTCTGTGTTTGATAGGGCTTGAATGGCCTGTTTGTATTTCTCTTGACAGGCAACACGATGCCTCTATTTTCTCAAGTCTTGTAAATTCAAGCTGAAGCTTCAGTTTTATCATTTTCTCTGTGTTTGATAGGGCTTGAATGGCCTGTTTGTATTTCTCTTGACAGGCAACACGATGCCTCTATTGGTTTTGGTGCTTCCGTTCGTACGAACATGAGTACTTCGGGGTTCAGTAGTGCTGCTGTGACATCCTCCTTGTTGGAATCTGTAATGAATCTATTCTTCTATGGCTCATTGAATTGTATGCTAGTGTTTCATCTATGTTTCACTGTCAAATTGATGCAAGGTGCTCAGTGTCTGATAACACATAATTATTGGTAAATGGTTGTAGTTACAAAGTGAAGATCTTGTTGCTTATGGTCTCATTCCTGAGTTTGTTGGAAGGTTACCCATCTTAGTGAGCTTATCAGCATTAAATGAAGATCAGCTCGTACAGGTAGCTTGATACTATTTATTGTCATATAGTTTTCCATTGGTGTGCATAAAGCAAAAAAAAACTTTTTAGTCCTCTATAAAACTCTCTTATTGTCCCAGCAGCTGTTCATCTGTGTCCTATTTTAGTACCTAAGTTATGGCCGCATGAGACGGCATCTGGACTTTCCTTCAAAAAATTATATTTCAGGCAGCCTTGCCTTACAACTTTTTTCTGGTACCTTATACAGGTTCTCACAGAGCCTAAGAGTGCATTGGGTAAACAATACAAGAAACTGTTTCGCATGAACAATGTAACTCGTCTTACCACTCCAAGTTTAGTTATAAGTGCTTCCTCCCTTTGTTGTAACCCTCGTTGGTGTTGGATTATGTGTTAGGTCCAACTGCATTTTACCGAAGGAGCAACAAGGCTAATTGCGAGGAAGGCTATGTCGAAGAACACTGGTGCACGTGGCTTACGGTCTATACTGGAAAGTATCCTCACTGAAGCAATGTTTGAAGTATGCAAAAATGCACCCTTCGTGGCTTACGGTCTATACTGGAAAGTATCCTCACTGAAGCAATGTTTGAAGTATGCAAAAATGCACCCTTATAGTCTTTGATACTTCCAACGGAGATATTCAATTGGAATGTGCTAAAAATATCGCGTTTGTGCTTAAACAGGTACCAGATAGCATTGTGGATGGATCACAGAGTATAAAGGCGGTTCTCGTCGATGAAGAAGCTGTTGGTTCAGTTGGAACTCCAGGATGTGGCGCAAAAATTCTTAAAGGAGATGAAGTGCTGCATCAATTTGGTGAAGAAACACAGCCAAAGGTAAGTTTAGTCCAACACATGCTAAGTTGACACACCTTATGTAAGTGTATCTTGGGCAAAAACTTCAGAAGTTGTTTGATGTTATAGGAGAAGAGAAAGGAAGGTGAAGCTAAGAGAGCTCGGAGTTTGTAACCGAGTTGATGTTATGAGAGGTGTGAGTAATGTTAGATATATAGGGCATGAATGATGATCTCAGACGGCATAGTTTCAGTGTTCAGATTCATTAACAAAGAGATAAAGGAGTAAACAGGGACGCACTCTCAAAGTAAACAGGGACGCACTCTCAAGTGAGCTTGTTGGATAAGTTGTGAATACAATATGTGTGTGACGAATACACTTTTACATTGTATGAGAATAGATGAGTAGTAAGATGCCATTATATCTCTTTTGCTACTTCTATTCCAGTGGTCATAGGACCAGTTTTTTAAGCTCCATTAAGACTAGACTAAACTAGTCAAGCCAAAATAATGTAAAAGACCACACCTGGAAGAGTGGTGCTTGTGTCGACCTTTTCCCGTTTTTGACATTAAGCTTGCCATCAGGTTCTCTTGACCCACAAGTTGCCTCTTTTTCATTGAATGGTTAGTCTTGGTCTCTTTCTCCGTCTCTTTCCTAGAGGAAACTGAAAAATTGGTTAGATGGGTGATGAATGGATAAGTATCAAGCTGAGAAGTAAGAGCATGTTCTTCACTCTTATCACAGAGTATGAAAATCAAGTTTGCAAAAAAGCCTTCATTGCCGTTGCCAAACTCACGAGTGTCCACTTTTTAGCTCTCAGATCAGACAAGGAGCCGAGAATCTGAGACCTCGGTCACATATATCTTTGCATAGGTTGGCCATAGGGAAGCTCTGATCGGAGATGCAAGGCAAATACTAACATAAAGAAAACTGTGTTTTTTTTTTTTGGGTAGCATTGACAAAAAAAAAAAAAAAAAAAAAAAAAAAAAAAAAAAAAAAAACTGTTTTTGTTTTTGTTTTGTTTTTTTAAATGAAAATAGAAAATAATTAAACAAATATTTAATGATGGTTTATGGGAAATTGATCTAGAGCGCCTCTGCATTTCAAAATCCTAGTTCTCTTTCTCGCTTCCTTGACAACGGAACCCTAATTTTCACGACGCAATCATGATTTTGAGGACTCCGCCTCCGAAGAAGCTCAGGTCTGATGCTGGAGGAAGCCCTGTCCCCACCAACGCCTCTGGTTCCGGTAACCAGCTAATCATCTACGAAGATTCTCCTCTTCCTGCTTCAGCTCCGCTTCAAATTGCTGAAGATAATTCGGAGCAACACCTTTGCACCTATCAATGTCGCCAAATGGTTATTACTTATATCTCTCACCTTAGTCTCCCATACAGATTTATTCTAACGAAGAGTTGGCGAATCTAAGATTTTTTTTTTAATTTGTTTTAGGTTAAAGCTGATGTTCTAGATTCCTTAAGCAAAGCAGAGAAACAAATTCAGGAATATCAGACCAAAATGCAGACTCTAAATGCCAACTTATTCTTATACTCAGAGCAAGAACTGGCTGCTGCTAAAGGGCGTGAAAAGATGCTCCAGGAGCAGCTCCTTATGGAGATCAACAATTCTCAAGAGCGGTATACCAAAGAATTGCAATCTTGCCATGAACTGGAGGTTGATTTGTTTACTATAGGCTAATCTGTTTAACTGCCTTAATAATCTGTCATGGGTGTCAATATCATTGACAGAATCCTTTCCTCTTTTGACACCAGGTAAAACTTCAAGATGAAATGAACCTTCGAAGGAAAGCCGAGTCTTCAGCTGCAACAGCTGAAGAAAAAGCTAAAACTTTGGAGGATAGACTAACTCAACTATCTGGAAGTGTGGACAGGGAGAAAAAACGTCTCAACAATGATATTGCCCAATTGAGTAAAGAAGCAAAGCTTTCTGTATCTAGGATTGGTGCAGATGTAAGTATGATTGTGAAACTTGATATCTTGTCTGAAGTTTTGTTTTTTGGTCTCTCATATCTGCACCTGATTTTCTTTACTTTTAGCTTGAAAGGATGGAATTTAGGGCACAAAATGCAGAGACGGAATCGAATCTTTTAAGATCACAGCTAGAGGATCTTAAATTGAAATTTGACGAGGTAAGCTATATTTTGTTTTACATCTTAGAAATAATAACACAAATCATAAGTTATCATTGTGTTTTGGTAATTTATTTTGCTGTCTCATTTGATTCTTATTTTGAAGTGTTTGCAAGAGAAGACTGA
>CM071719.1:2341159-2362080 GCA_036630335.1 Physaria fendleri | reverse complement strand
CCAAACCAAACCTTCTATTTCGGTTTGGTTCGGTTCGGTTTTTTCGGTTATGGTTTTTTTGCCCACCTCTAAGATCAAGACCCGAGTAAATGAGATACAATCTCAAGGCCCTTCAAGACCTTTTCGAGAACAGCTGTATGTTTTTCAATCCTAGACCTGGGGCGAGGAGCATGAGCGTCATCATCCATGCGTTCAGCAGGGGCCATATCTGGCCCAGCGCCTTGGTTCATAATTGCAATGATTTGGTTGCCAATAGACTCAAACTCTTTCAACTTATCTTCGAACTCATCTGCCCCCGCCAATGGATTCCCATCCAACCATTCAACAGATTGGTTAATTGCATCCTCAAACTTCTTCTTGTTGGCTGCACCGAGGATACTTGCTATCTTCTCGTTCTTGATCATATACGCTAAGTTCTCAAGATAATTCTTTGTATCAGCCATTTTCTTGTGAAGCTCATCTTCAACTTTGTACTTCTCTGCTTCTTGCACCATCTTCTCGATGTCTGCCTTAGATAACCTTCCCTTGTCGTTTGTGATTGTGACCTTCTCTTTATGACCAGTCTTCTTTTCCTCTGCCGACACATTCAGGATACCATTGGCGTCAATGTCGAAACAGACAGTAATTTTTGGAACACCTTTTGGAGCAGGATGTATACCAGTGAGGTTGAACTTTCCCAGAAGATTGTTGTCCTTTGTCATTGCTCTCTCTCCTTCGGAAGATTGTTGTCCTTTGTCATTGCTCTCTCTCCTTCGTATACTTTGATTAACATATCCAACTGGTTATCTTCAATGGTCTGTAATATATTCTCTTTGTTCGTCGGAATTGTTGTGTTCCTCGGAATCACAACATCCATAACTCCACCGACGAGTTCGACGCCCAAAGACAGAGGGGTGACATCTAGAAGTAACAAATCTTGAACCTTCTCATTCCCTTCACCGCTCAAGATTGCAGCTTGAACAGCTGCTCCATAAGCAACAGCTTCATCCTGGTTAATGCTTTTACAGAGCTCTTTACCGTCGAAAAAGTCTTGGAGAAGCTGCTGCACTCCTGGTTAATGCTTTTACAGAGCTCTTTACCGTCGAAAAAGTCTTGGAGAAGCTGCTGCACTTTGGGAATTCTAGAAGAGCCACCAACAAGGACAACATCATGGACACTACTCTTGTCCATCTTAGCATCACTCAAACACTTCTCCACTGGTTCCATACACTTCCTGAACAAATCCATGTTGAGCTCCTCAAACTTAGCACGAGTAATTGTTGTGTAAAAATCAGTACCCTCGTAGAGACAATCGATTTCAATAGACGTCTTAGAAATCGAAGAAAGGGTTCTTTTCACCCGCTCACAGGCCGTCCTGAGCCTCCTCAAAGCTTTTGGGTTGCCAGTAATATCCTTCTTGTTTTTCCTTTTAAACTCCTGAGCAAAGTAATCAACCATCCTGTTGTCAAAGTCCTCACCACCAAGATGAGTGTCACCATCCGTGGCCTTCACTTCAAATTTACTTTCCTCAATCGTAAGCAAAGACACATCAAAAGTACCACCTCCCAAATCAAAGATGAGAACATTCATCTCTCCAACTCTAGACGCCTTTTTGTCAAGACCGTAAGCAATTGCAGCAGCTGTTGGCTCACTGATGATACGCATAACATTGAGTCCAGAGATAACCCCAGCATCCTTGGTTGCTTGCCGCTGAGAATCGTTGAAATAAGCAGGAACAGTTATCACAGCGTTCTTAACCGGAGAACCAAGATAAGCTTCAGCGATGTCCCACATCTTGGTGAGAACCATCGACGAGATTTCTTCTGCGGAGAACTGTTTCTCCTCTCCCTTGTATCCCTTGTAGTTCACCGAGATCATAGGCTTCTCAGCTGGACCTGAGATGACCTTGAAAGGCCAAAGCCTCATATCCGCTTGAACAGCCGGATCACTGAATCTTCTACTAATAAGACGTTTAGCATCTGCAAAAAATCACAATACATATTCCATCATCATGAAACACAAACCAGTCCCAAAAACTGAAGATACGATTCAAAACAAGCTTTACACAAAGTACCGACCTGAGCAATCACATGGAAATAAAACTGCTCAGAATAGTTATGAGGCAGTGAGAAATCTTACCAAATACGGTGTTGGCAGGGTTCATGGCAACCTGATTCTTCGCAGCATCTCCGATCATACGTTCGCTATCAGTAAAAGCAACGTAAGAAGGAGTTGTACGGTTTCCTTGGTCGTTAGCAATGATTTCCACACGGCCATTTTCCCAAACAGCGACGCAAGAGTAGGTTGTACCGAGATCAATACCAATAGCTGGACCTTCGCTTTTCGCCATTAAAGATCAAGAAATGTTCTCCAGAGAATCGTCTGTAAGCTTTGTTTGTGAGGAAGGGGGAAGAGAAAAAGGAGGTGTTTATAGATGATTGAAGGGTGTGAGAGTTCATTGGTGAAAGACTTTGCAACATTTTCTAAGTCAATTTGGATGAAACTTCAAATACATTTCTCGAAATTTAACATTTATGGCTCTGAGTATAACGTTTGTGACATTTCGTTGGTTGCTTATCTTTATAATTAAATCACGATAATAATTACGTTTTAAAATCACATTTTTTCTAATAAATATGTTAAAAAAAATATTAAACCATTTTAATGATTTATGAAGTGAGAACTGTTTTCAGTTAATGAAATAGATGTAATGATCTGGACTAAAAAATTAGACATATTTATAGAGACTGTCATTTCTGTCTATGGACTTTGTGAAATTGCCACTGTCTTTTAAACATGCCACAGACAGCCCAAATTTTCTCCACAATGGTTCTAATATCTGGAGGTGGATGAATGATTCCAATAGTCCGCGTGTGAGTCGCGACAGCCGCCGGAGCTTGATTTGAACTGTTCTGCTCTGCTTGCGACTCCCTTTCTTCGACTTCTTGATCCGTTAATTGAGACGAAGGAAGTGGACCTAAGTTTCCATCGGCAGGAGGAGCCTCTAGTGGCAGTATCTGCTGCATCGAACTCAACATTTTCTGCAGCCAGAAATAAAAAAAAAGTTCAGGACAGCTTTTTTGACCTAATTCATTTGTTAATCTCAGCTCCAGAAACTATCAAATCTACTGAAGTCGGTTGATAAATCCAAAATAAATTCGGGAAAACCCCCATGAATATTCCGTTTGAAGAAGGTAGAAACCCAAGATGCGCGAGAAAGAGATTGATAGGCAATAAGAAAAAAAGGTCCCAAGATGCGCGAGAAAGAGATTGATAGGCAATAAGAAAAAAAGGTAATCGGCGACGCGAAGGAGTAAATCTTAAGATTTTGGGAAAAAGAGAGGGATAAGCAAAAACAACGTACCTCAGTCGGAAAGGAACTGTTCCTCCGTGAGAACCGCCGTGGCGTCGAGGAAAAGCAAAAACAACGTACCTCAGTCGGAAAGGAACTGTTCCTCCGTGAGAACCGCCGTGGCGTCGAGGAAAAGAGGAACTAGTTCAAGATGTGAAGCTTACTAGACGATTTGATGAAAATCAATAGAACGAAGCAGTAGAAGAAACGAAGAAAGATAGGCTTGAGAAAAACAACTGAGCCCTAGGATTTAATAGAGTAATAGACGAACGAAACACGTATTCAACTTACCTATTGGGCCTTTAACGGGCTGGGCTAATCATTTCCAAGTCAACAGTACAGAAAAAGCTTTTGCATGTAAACATTTTTGGGTTCGACTGATGTATGGACTTGGAGGTTCACTCGTTTCATTTGGTAATTCATATATTCTTTTTTTTTCCAAAGGTAATTCATATATCTTATTATATAAAGTTGGGTTAGAGTAACGTGAGCGCGACACGTGTCAAACATGATAATTAGAGAGATCATGACACGTGTCAGCTCACATTAATCTGACCGTTGATTCCTAATTTTCCTAATTTGAAAATGTTAATTTATTATGATTATATTCTTTTTCCTAAAACAATTTATGTGTAATAATAGATATATTTTTAAAAAGTAAACTAATTTTTAAAATTAGGAAATTAACATCTTATTATATAAAGTTGGGTTGGAGTAACGTGAGCGCGACACGTGTCAAACATGATAATTAGAGAATGGTCAAAAAGCTACATTGGTGTCTTGTCCTTTTGGAGAGGAAAAAACACTAACAATGGTAAAGTAAATAATTAGTAGTTAATCTTCCATTCAAATTTCAAAAATATCTAACAAATCGAGCATTAACCATTATTAATTATTAATAACCAATCCACGTCACAAAGGTTTTAATATTTCTCATTATATACAACAATAGGTTTAAACCATCATCCCTTAGTTCTTATGATAGTAATGGTACCACTCCCTAATGTTTGTATCTTAGTGAAAGCAACCACGGCTTTGCCTGATAGACCCAAACCATTCGCAGATACACGCGGACGGCACGCAAAATCTCCAACCGGATGTCGAACTGGCCGAGCCGATGGCATTAGAATTTTCTCATTAATGTCATCTGGCCGAGCCGATGGCATTAGAATTTTCTCATTAATGTCATTTAGAGTTAAATCTTCTTCTCGACCACCTGGTTTCACCACTCCAAATGGATATACCACTCTCTTTTTCTTGTCATGATAATCATTCTTCTCTGTATAAATGCACAATTGTTGAGTTAATCGTGGAATATATCATTGTGGACTATTACGCATAAACTGAATCAAACACATACGGAAAAATGATATGATCTAATATAACACACTTCATTTGAAGAAAATACATAATACTTACTTGAAATGGGCGAGCATGGTTCGATAATTTTTTTTGAAAAACTTGTTGGATTTGGCGATTTTTCATCTGAACTTATATTGATGGACGAATTTGGAGTTTCATCTGTTTATTAAATATAAGGAATTAAAATTATGTTTCATGCCTTAAAAGATTATTTTGATCATCGAACTATTCAGCTACTTTATACAAAAACAGTACTAATAAAATAAATAATATTTGAGCAAAATACTATGGTTGATAATAAATAAGAAGTAGGTCTGACCTGCAAACTGACTACTCGTGCAACTATAATTCTCAGACAGGCCCCAATTATTCTGCATTATTATATTCCACGATCGAGCAAAATCAGTTCCCATAAGAAATTGCAACTATAATTCTCAGACAGGCCCCAATTATTCTGCATTATTATATTCCACGATCGAGCAAAATCAGTTCCCATAAGAAATATATAAAATTGTGAATTATTATGAAATGACAAAAGAAAAAAAAAAAGTAACTAAAGCAAAAGACCTGAGAATGGTCTAAGTCGTAATTTGGTTTGTCCTCGGAGTTGAACGAGAGACGTCTACGTTTGCATCTCCCACTTGATTCGATGAGTGCATCTTCGAGGTATCCAGTGGAAACATCTATCTCCGGCGAACGGAATATATGCTCCGGTGATTCATTAATGATCCCCCATACATCTACAAGTAAATTGCATTGCCAAATTATTCTCATTAAGTATATGCTTATCTTAATACTCAATATATATATACACCATCAAGCACAACATATTTATAAACATAATTAATATACCTAGATTGAAGTTTTTGTCGAAGAGTGATCCAAGATTATGAAGATCCCAAGTGGGGAGAGAATAGGCAAGCTCACTCATTTTTTAAATGTTTTTGTGAATTGACTGTGGATGTGTTGAATCAGAGAGAGGCCATTTGGCTGTCTATTTATCTTGGTGGGTTGTGAGTAAAAAGGTTAAAAAAAAATTCTTCAATTATTCTAAATAATGCATGAAAATGGAAAAAAATATTTTTTAAAAAATAATAATTAAAGCCGTGAAGAAATTTTGAATGAGAAAGTTTAATACACAACACAGTCAAATGTAAAAGAAGAGATAACGAAAGGTAATGATTGAGTGGTGTGCCCATCATGATTTATTTTATACAAATTAAAAAATATATATATTATAGTGGCTAGCTGTGAGATGTGAAATTATCATTTTTAAATCGCATTTTTTACATGGAAACTAATTTTGAAATATGATTTTTTACTCCATCATTACAATCAGTTGTATTACATATAGTGTGTTATATATGTGGATATTGTTAAGATTTATGGGTTTCCAACTCAAAACCAATTACTGGATTGGTCTATATTTCTTATATATTATTACTTTCCTTCATATCTATCCGATGTGGGACCTTTCCTCACACTTCCTTCGAGATGATGGCCCGTATAGCCATCAATTTCGACAAATCCTAATCGAGGATCATTTCAGGTGAAACCGTCCGTATTTAATTCAGATCGTCGATCCGGCTTCGGATCAGATCGATTGGGCTATATATCGAGTTCAATCGATTTTGGGTTGATAGGACAGTACGAAGTAGATTCATGTTTTGAGTTGGATGCCCATATTTCCTAACACACATTATTATTTTACTAGATAATTTGGTCCACAAGTATATACATAGAGTGACTGTGAATATTTATTTACAAGTAACATACAAATTTATATGATTTGGTCTATATATAAATTATATTTTGTGAGGTGGTGTACGAAAAGACAAACTATATGGCAAAGAAAATGAATTGACATTGACCTATTCATTTTTATTGACCAATATGTAAAACAAAAATGTAAAATAACATTTGAAAATTGAGTGGGGTTATGTAAATGGGGGACTGAATAATGGCTAAAAAGCACTGAAACTAACATCATGATGTTTTATGTCAATGCTGCATGCATGTTACTCATGGGGAAGAAAGAGAGAGCACTAAGTAGTACATGCATGATATATCACTTGATTTAGTCTTGTTTGATATATCACTTGATTTAGTCTTGTTATGTTAGTACACCCAAATATATATGATAACAATTTTGTTTTGTGCTTTGTACATCTTCTACATGAATGATATATCATAAATCATATTTGTGATGAGTTTAGGGTTGTATATAGATAATTTAGTTACAACTAACATAAGTAAAATGTGAGAGTTTAGATTTGAGTTGGGAAATGTTTATGTACGGGGCAGCCGCCATGGAGGTAAGGAGAAAATCTAGGGGATTTTGTCGGGATCAACAACCTTGTCTCAATCATTGAATCTTCTCACCAATATTCACCAAAATCGAAAATAGAAATCTTCCACTTCTCCACCACACCCCTTTTTCCCTTTCTTTTCCCCTTTTTTCACTATTTTCTACTTTTGTCACAACCTCATCACCGACATTACCTTGCAGTATTCACTACAAATACGCCCCAGGATCGTTACGGAGTACATTACCTTGCAGTATTCACTACAAATACGCCCCAGGATCGTTACGGAGTATATCATCGAATCGATAGAGTTGTTATTTGGTAGTTTCACTATTCTTACGGTGTTTCAACCTTGAGTAACAGTTCAATCAATTTTCAGAATTCTCAATGGCTCGATTTAACAGATCTCGTGATGAAGAAGTCATAAGACATCTCACAGAGACTGAAAAAGTAAACATGGAAGAGGCCTATTACATCAACGATTCAGACGATGAAGAGCTTATCAACGAGTTATCTAACAGCATGATCGTCAGAGTTCTGAATGTTAATAGTGTACCTATCAAGGAAGTGATTACGGACCTCCCTCGCATCCTGAATCTGGAAGGGAAGATGAAGGGTATAGCAATCGCAAAGGACAAAGTTAAGTTCACCTTTACAGAGGATACGTTGCTTGAAGATACACTTCAAAAGAGCCCCTGGTATTTCAATGGATGGTTGGTCACGGGAGAAAGATGGACACAAAACCAAAATACAGAGCATCTTAACTATGTATGGCTATGGGTTCAAATAAAAGGAATCCCTTTAGAAAGGATTAAGGCATCTGTAGTTGAGCAAGTTGGCAACCGTATCGGGAAAGTGGACAAAAGTCTTGGTGGTATAGTTCTACACGCCAAAAACTCGGATTCTCTTGAACATGTTCGAGCCCGTATTCTTCTTCCAATCGCAGAGCCGTTAGTGTTCAAGCTACCATTCAAGTTCCCGAAGGGAGAGCCTGTAGAAGTTGAATTTGTCTATGAAAAGCTAATGAAGCTATGCCATTATTGCAAACGTTTAACACACGACATTTACAGATGTGAAGAGCGTCGGAAAACGCTTAACAATTCTCAAGAGCCCTTCCCACAAAACATCGGAAAACGCTTAACAATTCTCAAGAGCCCTTCCCACAAAACAGAGGATACGAACAATTACCCAAACCTGCAGCTGAGCAAGTTCCCAAAAGATCTCAAGCAGTAACTGGTATAGGAAGAGGAAGAGGGCTGAAAATATCCTAGAGGCAGTCAGGTGACAATGAAACAGGGCACACCAATCTGCACAAACCTGTCATGGAACGACTGGGACGAGGCAAAAAGCCTACACAGGAATGGAAGATCAAGGATTCTACTCAGAACATGGACTTGGACATTGCAACATCTCATAGCTCGCGTGAGACACGAGCAATGGACAAACGAGGCAATGCTGATACTACACACGCGACCCCTCGTTCTCTAACTTTTGGTGAGAGATTGCATCGTGTGGATATGCAGCCAGGAGATTATCTTCTCAAATCAGGGAAGAAAGTGCACTCACCAAACTTAGCACCAGGGGAAACTATGCTGAAATCGGGCATTAGAGTCTCTCCCTCCCAAAAGTCTCAATCTGATTCGGTTGAAGCTTCATATGATCAGCAAAATTTCATATTCCAAGTGCAGGAAGCTTCAGAACAGAGGAAAACAAGGAAAAGGAGACCAAGTGCTAAGATAAATGAAGCACGTAAGAGAGCTAGACAACAGACAGATCTTGATGATGATGCATATCACAATGAGGAGTTCATAGATGTAGCTCATGATCCGAAAACTCCGATCAACACTCGTCCTTCTAATGCTGCTAGGTTCGCGGTTCTCCAGAAACCGCCTCACTCGATATGATTACGCTCTGTTGGAACTGCCAAGGTGTGGGGAATAACCTGGCAGTTCGACACCTAAAGGATTTAACTGGTCATTACAATCCTCAGGTATTATTCCTCAGTGAGACTAAGCAACAACGAAACTACATGGAAAAAGTTTGTGAAGAAACAGGATATTATGACTTAAGCACCTTTGAACCCGACGGGCTTAGTGGTGGACTTGCTCTGATGTGGAAAGAGGAGGTAGAGGTTACAGTGCTATCTAAGAGTCGACATTGGATTGACACTCGGATTAAATGGAAGCAGCACAACTTCTTTCTCACAGGCATATATGGCGAACCTGTTTCCAACGCAAGAGAAGAAGTCTGGGAATCTGTTATATGGATGGGAGATGATAGAGAAGATCCATGGTTCTTACTTGGAGACTTCAACGAGCTTCTCAGTAATGAGGAGAAACGAGGAGGACGAATTCGTCAAGAGAGCTCTTTCTATGCTTTCAGGAACGTCTTAGTTAAGTGTGGTTTACAAGAACTACCCTATGAAGGGAATTTTTTATCTTGGTTTGGTTCAAGAAGTGGAGAACTAGTTCATTGTAAACTTGATCGAGTTTTAGCCAATTTGGCTTGGAATAATGCTTTTCCTTCTGCTTACTCCGAATACTTAACTAGAGTGGGATCTGATCATAGCCCACTATTAACTCATTTCACCAGAGGCGAACGAAAGAGGAAAGGATTCTTTAGGTATGATTCTAGATGGAACACCAAAGAAGAATTTCAAAATCTGGTCAACTCGAGCTGGAATGGGAATATAGGGGTGGACGAACAAGATATTGTTGCGCGACTTCGTCATTGTCGCACCAAAATTTCCCACTGGAAGAGAACATTGTCCAATTCAAAGCAAATTATCGATAGCTTGAAGACTCAAATAGACGGACTTACAAGAAATTCTGCCATCGACTGGGATCATTATAAGCAACTTAAATGTGATCTTATGGAAGCATACTTGCAGGAAGAAAAGTATTTGAAAGATCGCAGCCGTGAAAATTGGTTAAGAGAGGGTGATAGGAACACGAAGGTTTTTCATGCCTCTGTTAAACAAAAGCGAGCACAACACAAAATCCAACAGCTGTTTGATCCTAGCACTGGCATCTATTATCACACGGACAGAGAGATGAGTTCTCTTGCTAAACGGTTTTTCATCCAATTATACACATCAGAACTCATAGCAAGCTCACAGGTCCGAAGTTCAGCGATGTTCAATGGAGTTACCCGGAAGGTGACTCTTGCGCATAATACATCACTGACAGCTCCAGTTATTGACTCAGAAATCAAACGAGCTGTATATGATATGGCAGCGGAGAAATGCCCAGGACCGGATGGTCTCACGGGCGCATTTTACCAACAACATTGGGGTATAGTGGGTAGTAAATCTGCGATATGGTTCGATGGTTTTTTCAGACGGGAGAATTGGATGGACGCTTGAATGAGACAAATGTCTGTCTAATTCCGAAGATTCGTAGGCCTACGAGACTAACGGAATTTCGACCGATCAGTTTGTGTAACTTCTCCTATAAGATAATTGCCAAGGTATTATCAACTCGTCTCAAGCAAGTTTTACCGGATATAATCTCAGAAACTCAGGCAGCGTTTGTGAGTGGTCGATTAATCTCGGACAATATACTATTGGCTCAGGAGCTTATACACTTTCTTAAAGTGATACCAAGCCTTTCTTCTTCAAGTGTGGCAATAAAAACTGACATGATGAAAGCCTTTGATAGAGTAGAATGGCAGTTTTTGGAGGACTCGATGCGCGCTCTAGGTTTTAATGAGCAATGGATCTTCTGGATAATGACGTGCGTAACATCAGTCTCCTTTGGGGTATTGCTTAATGGTCAAGTAGGAGAGAGGTTCCAACCATCTCGAGGATTACGGCAAGGAGATCCTCTATCTCCTTTTTTGTTTATCCTTTGCACGGAGATCCTTATTCTACGGTTAAACCGTCAGGACACAGATTCACATCTTCTAGGCATTCAAATAGCGGATTCAGCCCCACCAGTTTCACATCTCTTCTTCGCAGATGATAGCATTTTCTTCAGTTCAATATATGACTCCCAGCTTACATATTTGAAGGCTATTCTAGAGGATTATCGCGAGGCTTCGGGACAGAGGGTAAATTTTGAAAAATCAAGCATTATCTATGGAAAGCACATCACGGCTGAAGACAAAGCTCGGGTCAAGACCGAAACTGGTATTGTCAAAGAAGGCGGGAAAGGGGTCTATCTTGGATTACCGGAAGCTTTTTCAGGTTCTAAAGTAGAGACATTGCAGTTCCTTGAGGAAAAAATGACGACACGTATAACATCTTGGAAGGCAAGGTACCTCTCTCAAGGAGGGAAGGAAACTCTATTAAAATCAGTAGCTTTTGCTCTCCCGACTTATGCAATGTCCTGCTTCCTTCTACCTAAAACGATGGTACAACGTCTAAATCAAGAATTTTCTCGGTTTTGGTGGAAAAATCAACAAACGGGAAGTGGTATACATTGGATGTCCTGGGAACGTTTAACTAAACCCAAAGATGAAGGAGGAATGGGATTTAGAGACCTAGAAGGAATGAACTTGGCATTGTTAGGGAAGCAATTTGGAGACTAGCAGAGACCTAGAAGGAATGAACTTGGCATTGTTAGGGAAGCAATTTGGAGACTAGCGACTAACAAACACTCACTCTTGGATCGCACCTTTGCTGCTAGATACCACCCGCGCACCAACATTGCCCGCACAGCCCTTGGATCACGACCATCCTTCGGATGGCGAAGCGTTCACTCTTCGAAGCAGCTGATGCTCTCGGGTCTAAAGATGGACATAGGAAGCGATAGTAACTTCGATATGTGGCAGGAATCATGGATTGTTGACACCTTCCCACGCCCACCACGATCACTGCCACATATAAATCAGGAAGCTTGGTCGATAAGGGACTTCAAAGAGAATGACAGTGATCAATGGAATCTGAGGAATCTCCACCAGGTTTTTGATCGAGAAGAGATTAGCCGTATTCTTCAAGTTAAACCAGGAGGTACCGGTTCCCAATCTGGATTTTCTTGGCTACACACTGAAACAGGTTTATACTCCGTTAAATCGGGCTACAAGCTTTGGTACTCTTTAAAGGAACAAGCTATGTACCCGGTTCCGGAGCAAAAGGTTACATACTCTGTCATCTTCAAGCTTATATGGTCTATATCTTCAAGTCCGAAACTAAAGAATTTTTTATGGAAAATTGTTAATCACTCTTTACCTATTGGCGAGGCTCTTAAACGAAGACATGTTCCACGGACTGGGGGGTGTTCTTTATGCGGAGACAATGATGAGACTCTTGTTCATTTGTTTTTTGATTGCGCCTGTGCTAGAGCAATATGGAGCCTCTCACCCTTTGTCTCGATTCTAGCTGAAACTTGTTGTTCCATTCAAGGGAAAATATATGCTTTAATGCAGATGAACAAAGAACAGGGGTGTTCTTTATGCGGAGACAATGATGAGACTCTTGTTCATTTGTTTTTTGATTGCGCCTGTGCTAGAGCAATATGGAGCCTCTCACCCTTTGTCTCGATTCTAGCTGAAACTTGTTGTTCCATTCAAGGGAAAATATATGCTTTAATGCAGATGAACAAAGAACATCCTGAGGAGAACAAAGACTTATGGGTATGGATCTTATAACAAAGAACATCCTGAGGAGAACAAAGACTTATGGGTATGGATCTTATGGAGGCTATGGAAGCTAAGGAATGCTAAGGTATTTCAAAACGCCACACCAGAAATTGTCAATGCTTATAATATGGCTATTGCGGACAACACGGAATGGAAGCAGCATCAAGCTCCTCAACAAGCACCACCACCACCGATCACAGAAGTTCACACATCGACAACACATTGGACTCCACCACAAGGCGATACTCTAAAGTGTAATGTAGATGCAACGTGGCAAGAGGTACTCTAAAGTGTAATGTAGATGCAACGTGGCAAGAGGATCATGACCGATGCGGTGTTGCGTGGGTTCTTAGAGATAACACGGGTAGAATAAAGTTTTGGGGAATCAAGACGTATCCTAAATTATTCTCACCCCTTGATGCGGAAGCAACGGCTTTGGTATGTGCAGTTATGTGTATTGGAAACATGGGATATAAGAAGGTCATTTTTGAGAGCGACTCAACCGTTTTGGTGAAAGCTCTATGTGCTCCTCACATGCGACCTGGTCTTGCCCCATATACCACGGAGATCATTCATCGGGCTCAGCAAGATCAAAGGAATTTTAGCTTTAATCGAGTGCCCCGGAACTGCAATGCAACCGCTGATCGATTAGCTAAATACGCAAAGGAATTACCTGTTTACTCTGGCATTATTGATGTTACGGTCCCACTTTAGCTTTGTCCATCTTTGGATCACACTCTATGATTTATTTTTGAAGGTTTAATATAATTTTGGTTGTCCATCTTTGGATCACACTCTATGATTTATTTTTGAAGGTTTAATATAATTTTGGTTTTGGGGGGAAAAAAAAAAAACATAAGTAAAATGTGAAACTTCGTTGAAACTAATCTTAAATGGTTTAGGGTTTATTTTAAGAAATAGCATCATTTTTTATGGGTTTGTAAGAAATAGCATTGACATGGGTCCCGTAAAAAACGACGTATAAGAAGATGACACGTGTTTGGTTGTTTACCATAATACCCCCGCATATTTTTTTGGTTTTCTAAACAGGCTGGTTGACGACGCTGTTTCGTGCTGGTATTCTGAAAACCACGTGCGATTCTCGAAAACCGAGAGTTTTCGGAAATAAGATGTGGTGATTTGTTTAATAATCTGTCAAAAACCACGATTTTGATCAAACAAGATTTGTATAAGATGTGGTGATTTGTTTAATAATCTGTCAAAAACCAAATAAGATGTGGTGATTTGTTTAATAATCTGTCAAAAACCACGATTTTGATCAAACAAGATTTGTTTTATCACGTAATTTGTTTAATAAATCTGTCGAAAACCAGCAGTTTCGAATACCAGCAGCTCGAATACCAACATCAAAGGTTTTCTAGTCGGGGTTACGCTGGTAAAATACCAACGTGGACCCCACAAAAAATTTGTTGACCGGTCATCAATACTATTTCTCGCAACTTTAACTTTTTTGGATGCTATTTCTCATAATTAATTCAATGGTTTATCAAAGTCATGCAAGTTGACAAAAAAGGGTTAAGAGAAATTCAAACTTGCAGTTTTATCTCAGTTTGTATAATGTACATATAGTTTCACTTTCTTAGTTTGGTGAAGAACTTGTTCGTCTATTATTAGGTACTTTTGTCCTTAGACTTACATTTCTTGCCCCCATCATGGGGTCAATATTTCACATCCTATCACGTTTTCTCCATCATTACTTTACCTTACCTTCCATTTCATTTTTTTAAGTTATTTCTAGTGATGAGAATATAACATAACACAAGCATATTTACAAAGTCGACTCAAACACAGTATATGAAATATATTGAAAATAATGTTTTGAGTTTATTTCCCATTCTTTGACGACAAAACAAGAGATAAAATTACTAGGAAACTTGTATTTTCACCCTATACTTTTTATACGACTAAAATGTGACATAAAGAAACAAACATTAACTCGTTTCCGAGCAAATGCCTTTTTCTCGCTTACAAAATTGCAATGGTCATAGCCGGCAAACGAATTGTAAGTGGGGTCGAACATAGGGCATGCCCGATTGGACCCATTTGGAAAAATCAGAAAGATTGCATCCGTATCATTTGTGGGGTCTTCTTCTTTGAATTCTAGTTTGAATGAAGCTAGCTGTGAATCTTGCATCCGTATCATTTGTGGGGTCTTCTTCTTTGAATTCTAGTTTGAATGAAGCTAGCTGTGAATCGTTATAGAATAATTAATTTTCTCATGCCAAAAAAAAGAAAGAATAATTAATTTTCTTTTATACATAATTACGAAAGATGATGCACAATATTTAGTATATATGATTTCAAAATTTTAAACGATATGATTGATCCATGATATAATCCTCTTTTTAAAATGGATCCAAGTAAACTTTTTTAATATCTTACACCATATTCATAGGTGAGATCGTCTCTAAACAAAAAAATAATATTATTTTAAGAGAATTCAGCTAATTAATTAAATCAATATACTTATTAAATTTTTTTACCATTCATCATCTCCCACCTGTCCACTTCTATATGTGCAACAAAGGATGTTAAAATCTTTAATTAAGGACTGTATCACTACTCTTTCTTTCTCTTTTTTTTTTTTTTTTAACAAACTCTTTAACATCTTTCCGTTGGAGGTGCTCTTTTTCTCTTTTTTTTTTTTTTTTAACAAACTCTTTAACATCTTTCCGTTGGAGGTGCTCTTATGTTAGACTGTTAGAGAATCTTGAGATTTTTGTATCAAGATATATGTGTTTAAGTATAATCGGGGTAGATTTTCATCCATTTTTTTCTTTTTATTGCCTTATGATCGAAACATTATTGTCACGCCTAACAAACAAACAAGCAAAAAATTAGTTGAACAATATTTTGTCAGACATACATTCTAATTTTTATGAACTTAAGAATAAAAACAAAATACTAGCAACTTTGGATAGGATACTTGACTAATTGGATCCTATATTAAATGTGTTCAAGGTTTAGGAGGGAAGTTATTCTATAAAAGAATGATCTATCTTTGTACAGTCCGCAAGAATCTCCAACCTTCCATATTATATTTTGTTTTTGCATGTATTTGTTTGGTCGTTTGGCTGTTGTAGTTCGCGATCGTCAATCAGTAATTATGGTAATTCCATCGGTTGTGATTGAAGCTCAGGTTTTGGCCTCACTCCAAGATTTTTTTGGTTTGTTTGTTGTCATTACTTTGGACACATTGGCTTTTGCTTTTGATATTATACCTTGAGGCCATGTAAAAAACGTTAATGCCACGGTTTAACCACAAAATACAAATGCTTGGTTTAAAAAAAAAGAAGAGAGAAATATATAAGAGAGTTCAGCCCAAAAAAAAAGGAAATATATAAGAGAGTGGGTTGTTACGGTCATGTAAAAAAAGTTAATGCCACGGTTTAACCACAAAATACAAATGCTTGGTTTAAAAAAAGAAGAGAGAAATATATAAGAGAGCGGGTTGTTACGGCCATTCTTCTGCATAGTTCGTAGTCTTGTCGCGTTGTTATCTCATATTATCTCAAGACCATTGAAACGTTCGTGTATTGGTATTAAAGTGTATGCATTTTATATATATTTTAAAATAGTTAGATTTTATTTCTCAAGTAATATATAAAAGATAAGTTAATAACTAATCGAAATAATTATAAACAAACTATAAACAAAATATAAGTAAAATATAAGCAAAAATAAATAAAACATAAGCAAATATAAGGAAAACATAAACAAAACATAAGTAAAATATAAGCAAAACATATGATTTTATTATAGGTATTATGTAATATAAAAAAAACTCATGTCTACAACATTCAATTCGACGAGTTATATGCTTTATCTTTAACTATTTTGTATAAAAAGTATGAAATGAAATTTTTAATATTAGTTTTTTAAAATATTTAATTAACAATTAACAATTTTGTATAAAAAGTATGAAATGAAATTTTTAATATTAGTTTTTTAAAATATTTAATTAACAAAAGTATTTCGAAAAACTATCAAAAATTAAAAAGTTAAAACATTTTTTTAATGACATATTTTAGTTAATTTAATAATCATTCTATTTAATATTATTATTGAAAATGATTTTGGTGAATATACATGTTAATTTGTTTTTCAATTATTTTCAATTATTTTTAAAAAAATAGAAAGACATAATTTTTTATTGCTTAGTGCATCCGAATACATTGGACCGACTTTGCTCCTCATTGGTCCTCCTAATGCCTAAGTAGTTCTTATGATCTGCACGAGAGAGTTGATACCTCTGAGCCCTCAGATATTTTAGCTTGACTTCCACCATTTCAATCTGTTGAGAAACTTGTAGCAATCTGACATTTATCTCAGCTAGCTCTTCCTGGAATTCATTATCACGATATATTTTTTTTGTTATGTTGTTAATGTTGACATGTGAGGTGTGTTATATATAGTGATGTCTACGAGACCTAATTGATTGGAAGATTTGATCATGACCAATAAGTATGTTTACTGGTCGATACACAGCTACCTTTGGTTAGTTTAGAACGTGTTTACTTCTTTTCTTAGAAGCTAAAGTTTTCTAATCTAATATAGAGGTACTTCAAATTAGGAGAAGACCTCTTTTCTTAAGTCTTCCTCAGTTTGGATGATTCAGGTCACAGACTCAACTCGCCAGGTGAGATGATTCTCTATTTGGATGATTCAAAGCATTAATCAGTTCTTTTACAATTATGCACCATGCATTTAATTGGTGTTATTCTCTAAATCATGGCATTTTCAGTACCTGTTAATTGGTCTTATTCTCTGAGTTATTTCATAGATAATGTTCACAGAAATTGTTTCGTCATGTGTTGTAAAGATGAAAATAGAATGCAGGAATGGGTTTAGGTATAACAACATGCAATCTCTCAAAAAGCACAGAAGCTACGATCTTATCAGAGATTGTGCAAAAACCTCGCTTGCTATTTCATTTCAAGCACATAATTATAACTAGTTGGGTATAACTAGGTATAACTATGTTATAACTAACACATAAATATCCTATAGTTATACCAATTATACCAACTCATAGTTATACTATGTTGTTGTTATACCCAACTATACCCATAATTATACCCAATTCTACCAAGTTAAACTCATATTTATATCAAGTTATACCCAACTAAGTTATACCCAACTATACTCAATTATACAAAATTAAACGCCAAAAAATGAGATTCGAACTTGGGGCGAGCACACCGCAGACGCACACATTGATCGGATCAAACCATATGTGATATTACGTTTTTTTTATATCAAAATCATATTTAAAACAACATAATTTCATTGTCATATTTATCATGGATAAAAAAAGTAAATTTACAGGAAAGAAAAATATATTTGACAATTTTTTAAAACGTGAGAGTATATCAGAATTTGATCCTATATAAAGATGAGAAATATGAAAATTATAAGTAAAATTAAAAGATATTTTACTAAAAATATTAAATTTTATGAGGAAGGCTTTAAAATGTAATACATAATTCCATAATAATAAAAATCTAGCTAGGAGTAGTATTTCTATACATAAACAAATATATATCATGGTGACATTAATAATTAATTGGTACATAAAGATATCTTACCAAAATTACCGAATTTATAATTAATAAAAGATAATTTCTTTCAAGATAAGGCATAAGGTAAAAAGATAATACATAGATTATAAGTAAAAAAATTATTTTAATAAAAAGTAAAAGATATTTTACTAAAATATGAAATTTTTGAGAAAAGCTTTAAAATGTAACACATGCATTAATACTTCCGAGTATGGTATTTTTAAAACGATATGATTGATCCATGATATGATATAATCCTCATTTTTAAATGACTCCGAGTAAACTTTTTAATATCTTATGTTAGAGAATCTTGAGATTTTTTTTTTTTATCAAGATAACATTTGTTTAAGCATATCTATATTTTTCTTAATTTACTTAAACTTTACCATCTCATGATTATTGAATGGAAATTTGTATTGGATTATTGAAAATTACGAGACAGATAAGTATTTTATTCGAAGTTTCGATTTTTCGAAAGAGATTTATAAGGAAGTTTTTTGTGTTCTACCATGGGATATGACCACTTATGTTTTATGCCCAATCCTTTCGATTTTTAGGAAAAATCGGTTTTCGGTATTGACTGGAATCACTGAAGCTAGTAATATGGAGATTTGGATTACAGAAAACGAGATTAATATCGATGATGGAGAAAACGTAACATGGATGAAATTCATGACATTTTCAGTACCTGTTAATTGGTATTATTCTATAAGTTATTTCATAGATAACGTTCACAAAAATTGTCTCGTCTTGTGTTGTAAAGATGAAAATCGAAAGCTTTGCATTTATATTGTGAGAGGAAATGCGGTGAAGAAGATTCACCTAGGTCTTGATGATGCTGAACATTGTACCTATGTTCCCAGTTTGGTCTCAGTTCCTTGAGACAATTTGGATCAAGAACTAATCTTTTAATATTTATTATTTGGTTCAGTTTCATTTTAATATATTTTGTTGAGAATTTTTCTTGCGATGAATTTGGGTCTTAATGTTCTGTTATGGTTATATGATAAATAAAAGATTTAATCTTATTAAAATGTACAGTTTGTCTAATTAAGTAGATGAATAAAAGTTTTAAAAATACAATCGAATAAAATGTTAGTGAGTTTAATTGATAAAAATAAATATGTTGAGTAACAAACCGGATTACATGGTTAAATCAATTTTTTACTTAAAACTTCACATTATATACACATATATGAAAACATTAAAATAGATTATTTCAATTTCACATTATTCACATTATATACACATATATGAAAACATTAAAATAGATTATTTCAATTTTACATTAAATGCTATTGATAAAGATGTACATCAAGGGAAAGATAATCCAAATTTTAAAGTCATATTATGATTTTTGGATTGTGTATAAATTCCTCTTTTATTTTAAAAAAACTCCTTTTTCTTTCTCCTAGATCTCATAATTATTAGTATAAATTACATGATTGCGTTAGCTTCTTGGTTAAACCAAAGAACAAAATGATGTGTATAAAGCTTCCATGGGAATTGGTAGAAGAAATACTCTATCGTGTTCAAACTCTATCTTTAATCCGATTCAAAGTCGTTTGCAAACAGTGGAACAAATTATTTGAATCCAAATCGTTTATCAATAACCACTTATTCCATGCCCGTCCTCAATTCCTCTTATGGACCGATGACTTCAAGATGTATTCGGCAAACGTTACTCTCAATGATGATCCAAAAATTGAATTCTGTGAGTTACCCTTTGAATAAATTACATGATTGCGTTAGCTTCTTGGTTAAACCAAAGAACAAAATGATGTGTATAAAGCTTCCATGGGAATTGGTAGAAGAAATACTCTATCGTGTTCAAACTCTATCTTTAATCCGATTCAAAGTCGTTTGCAAACAGTGGAACAAATTATTTGAATCCAAATCGTTTATCAATAACCACTTATTCCATGCCCGTCCTCAATTCCTCTTATGGACCGATGACTTCAAGATGTATTCGGCAAACGTTACTCTCAATGATGATCCAAAAATTGAATTCTGTGAGTTACCCTTTGAGATTCCTTTTTCGAGTAAATGTTCTATTAGCGACTTTATTCCATGTGATGGCTTATTGTATTGTTAAATTACATGATTGCGTTAGCTTCTTGGTTAAACCAAAGAACAAAATGATGTGTATAAAGCTTCCATGGGAATTGGTAGAAGAAATACTCTATCGTGTTCAAACTCTATCTTTAATCCGATTCAAAGTCGTTTGCAAACAGTGGAACAAATTATTTGAATCCAAATCGTTTATCAATAACCACTTATTCCATGCCCGTCCTCAATTCCTCTTATGGACCGATGACTTCAAGATGTATTCGGCAAACGTTACTCTCAATGATGATCCAAAAATTGAATTCTGTGAGTTACCCTTTGAGATTCCTTTTTCGAGTAAATGTTCTATTAGCGACTTTATTCCATGTGATGGCTTATTGTATTGTAACTGCTTATTGTATTGTAACTCGTTCTATTACGATGAAGCTGCGGTTTTGAACCCGTGGTTGGGACAAACGCTTATTGTATTGTAACTCGTTCTATTACGATGAAGCTGCGGTTTTGAACCCGTGGTTGGGACAAACTAGATTGATCAAGTCTAGAGAACAACATTTCATGTTTCATGCCATTGGATACGATAATGGTAAACTTGAAAAAAGTCTCAAAATCTTTGGGCTAAGAGGATATAGTTATGGGAAAACACAGAGTGAAGACATAAGTGTTGGTATCTACAAGTTCCAAACTAATGAGTGG
>CM071719.1:2252165-2264981 GCA_036630335.1 Physaria fendleri | reverse complement strand
TACAGTGTTAAGGAAGCAAAAGGTTAGGAACAAAGGGCCACAGAAGAGACATCCGGTGAGTAACAAGTTCCTCACCTGCAATAATATGAACAACATAAGTTATTTAGTTTAGGTTGAAGATGCTTTTTGAGAAAGGTTTTTGTATGTGCAAGGATTTACCCAGCTTTTTCCTTCAAGTTGGCAGTAGAAAGAGGCGGATGTGTATCCAGCGATTCCAGAAGTTAGAGCGTAAATGACCACCAAAGCGGTAAAGAGTGCTCCACGGTTGTATGGGTAGAACACTCCAACAAGAGCAAGCATGAAAATAAATATGGTGCTGATGGCATGGGGTAAAAGGAAAATCTATCGTTAGTTATAGTAAGAAGCAATCCATATACTGATGAATGTGTATCAGAATAGAAAAATACTCAGTTATGAGAGACTTACAGCGTGAACAATTGAGTGCCACTACCAAGGGATGCGGCAAACAGAGAATTGTGAGTAGGGAACCGAAACACATCGCCATGAATGTACTTCCATCCAGTTTCTTCTTGATCATCAGCAGCTTCTTCATCTTGAGCATACCTTTTAAGCATTGGAATAAAGTCAGATTAGATAGAAATGTAAAAGTAAAACAGTAGTTTTCCCTAAAAAAAAAACAGTCAACAGTGAAACTTACTTCATGAAATCATTCTTCAGGACTCGCATCAAGATAGTTGCAAGGAATCCAGTCAAAAGAAGGACGGTGACGCAGGAGTTAATAATGGAGAACCAGTGGATTTCCAAGTGGTGGGGAAGAGAAGAAGACATAGAATATTTCTCCATTCTTTTCTCAAAAGGAGTCTCAGTTTCCTTCCACTTCACAGTGTACATAAACTCTGCATCGGCTTCCTTGTCCTCAGTGAGATCCACAAGTGAATGAGGATCCATTTTGGCACTGACTTCGATCACACGGTCTTTGTTGTATAGAATCTCAAACTGGATATGCTTGTACAGGAAATATTTGTATTCACTAGGATCAGATTTGATATACAGGAAATATTTGTATTCACTAGGATCAGATTTGATATCCTTGTCAACCTTTCCAATGAATCCCCATATAGGCAGATCATCATAGTACATCTGGAAGTAATAGTCCTTCTCCACAGCCTTTCTGAACTCTTTGACCTCTTCTGTACTTAGCTTCTTTTTGCAGTATACCTCATACTCTTTTTCTTCTCTGAAATTGAGCTTGTATGGAGCACTAACAAGACGATCTCCATTCAGAACCTCACCAAGAGCTTCCTTCTTCTCTTTGTATGGAGCACTAACAAGACGATCTCCATTCAGAACCTCACCAAGAGCTTCCTTCTTCTCTTTTACACCCTCTAAAAAACAAAAAGAATGAGATCTCAATGATCAGATCAATTCATACAAACATAAGTCCAAATTCTTGTAAACAAATGAAATGTGGATTTAACAAAGATCATCAAATAGTAAGATAAATGCATACCTGGAATACAGAAGGGAAGATCAAAATACCGATACGTCTCACTGCAATCATCATCGAAAAAAACCAAAATTATTCTTATAGAATTCAAATCTAATAAAGATGCATTATCACACACGAAAACATTTCAAAATGTACTTCACTCATTCATTTCCCGGATTCGGATTACACATTTTAATCGTGTACTTCAATCTCATAAGTCTCATTACTCATTTCCACATCAATTCTTCATCCTCAGGTTTAAGATTCTGATATACAATCTCAGATCCAGGATAAAGGTTACCATTTACCTTGGATTGTGAAACGGGCCGACCTTGTTGGCGTAGAGAGGAACAGTGTCTCCTTCCTTGTAACGGTGGTCGGAGGCGTCAGATCTGACATGTACGGCGCCGGAGAAGAGTATAGCTCCAACGAAAAGGAGCAGCTTCGTCGGTGTCCTCATTGCGTTTTTTTCTGCTCAAATCGTCGGAGAAGAGTATAGCTCCAACGAAAAGGAGCAGCTTCGTCGGTGTCCTCATTGCGTTTTTTTCTGCTCAAATCGTTTTTTTTCTGCTCAAATCGTGAGATCTGAGTTTCTTTTTCCGAGAAAAAGGAAAATTTGAGGAAATATATATCATCAGTCTTCTTCAATTTTTTTCTCAACTGTAAGTAACTAACAGTATTAAATGGGTCAAGCCCAAGAATAACACAAAAGATGGAACGAAACCCAGTTCAGAGGCGAAATTACAAAAACAAATGAGGCCTACTAATGGCCCAAATAGTATTAAATGGGTCAAGCCCAAGAATAACACAAAAGATGGAACGAAACCCAGTTCAGAGGCGAAATTACAAAAACAAATGAGGCCTACTAATGGCCCAAATCCAAAGAGCTTCCAAACGACACGTGTCCTTAACATTTCCATAATGAGCCTTTCATTTTTGGAGCTATTTAGCATATTGCAGATTCTTGTCCACATCTCAAAGCACTTAATGCACATGTAGGAGTGTTTGGAAATAATAACAAAACGTCTCAAAGATAGCAAAAAGAAAAACATTTCAACATAGCCCAATAATTTTAATTATCCCCTTAACACCATAGAAAACATGATTCAAAAATCACAGTTTAGTGTTATGGATTTTTAAAGGTAATCACTATTGGTTTCAACAAATACCAAAAATATATGATTTTGTTACTTGCATTTATATATATTTCTCATTTAGGAAATCTCATTAGAACTAACTAATCTCATAAGACCGTCTTACGGGTGGCGTAACATCATGGAAGGAAAAAAGCTATTGTGTATGGGATTAAAAAAAGAATTCGGAAATGGCGACACAATAGACTTATATAAGGATCCCTGGCTAATTAAGGAGGCACCTATACCTATACCAAAACCGGCTGAACCACTCCAGCACACGAATCCGCCGCTGCTACACCAGCTCAAGGACGCGCACAGCGATGAATGGAAGCTCTGCGAGTTGCGTCGTTACTTTGACAGGGAGGAATGTGACATGATATTAAAGGTAAAGCCAGGTGGTTTATCATCTAACGAAGGTTATTCGTGGATACATAACAGCTCGGGTTTGTATTCGGTGAAGTCGGGTTATTGGTTGTGGAACTCCTCTCCTCTCAACCCTTATCCGGCCTCCGAGCAAAGACCGAATTATTCGGTGATCTATGAGCAGATATGGACTAGGGAAACAAGTAATAAGGTGAGAAATTTTTTATGGCGCTGCTTAAGTTCATCACTTCCTGTGGGCGTGGAACTGCGGAAAAAAAGGATAACATCAACAGCTAGCTGCCATCTCTGTGGGAATGAACAAGAGACTGTTAACCATCTTTTATTTCAGTGTGATCTTGCACAGGATGTATGGAGATTAACAGCATATGCACCTTTGGTGGTAAATGAACTTGTATAAGAAGAAGCTCAAGAAAAATAGGAACGAGCCAACGCGTTATTAAGGATTTTAACGCGGTCTTTTTGTCTCTCTTCACTATAAAAAGTCACGTCGGCAGTTCCAGCTTGCAAAGACACATCATCATTTCTACTCTCTACTACTAAACCATAACCAAAATAAACCGGACACAGAGAGAGATGGCGGAAAGAGAAGCTCGTCTAGTCCCAAAAAGAGGACAAGTTCTTAGAAGAGTTATGAGAGTCTTCTTTTCTTGTCTTTGTTTCTCTCCCCCGAAAAAAACACAAACATGTCTCTGATCATCATCTTCTTCCTCTTCTTATGTCACACACACCTTCTCTTTATATCATCAAGCATTAAACCACATTTAGGATCAAACTATAACCCAGTTAAAGATGAAATTATAACCCAATTGTCTGTTTTCCTCTTCTGTCCAATAAGCCTAAGACCATCACGGTGGTTTTAGAGTCATGGCATTTCAAGATTGTTGTTGTGGTTCATGTATAAGTCATTTTTTTTTTCCGTGTGACTTGTTCCGTAGTACTTATATCTCAACCTACCTAAGTACTTACTCTGTAGTGTTGTTTTAATACTGATAATCTTAAGTAAAGAAGCAAAATTAGTATGTTGACTAAATCAATACCTAAAAAGGTTCTCAGTGTTTCAATTAACATCTTAACTCTGCTAATTGTGTACCTGTGACAATGATCAGCCTTTGGAAAATAGCAAACCAGCATCCTCACATCATATACCTACAGAGAAGAGAAAATCAAACTGCACTACAAAAGCGTAACCATAGTAAGAATACACAGACAGTAAAGCAAAGCAAAGCAAAGTATCACATAAATTCTTTTCTCTTGTTTAAAGATTACAGAGCCAAAACGTTGCCTCAGAATTAGCTGCAAATCCAAAACAAGTTCAAGTCAGTAATAATCATTTCTTCTTTGTTCTGAAACTCCATAGAAATTGAGACATGATGAGCCTATAGAAAAGATTTGTAAACGACAAGCAGTACATATAGTTTTGGTCACAACATCTGAAGAAGAATTAAGAGATTAAGAAGCATTTCCCTGTGTCGACAAGCTGTCTATCTCTTTCTTCCACCACGTTCCCTCAAAGACAATGTTAGGATTTCTCCTGCTCCCACATTGTAATGCGCAAGCGACATGTTGTCCTTTAAGAATCCAGCTTTTCCACTTAACTTCTGTTTGTTTGCAGGAATCAATCCGCAAGCGACATGTTGTCCTTTAAGAATCCAGCTTTTCCACTTAACTTCTGTTTGTTTGCAGGAATCTGTATCTCTCCAGCTATTTTCTCCTTTAAACTTCCAACGTTTTCAGATAATGACTGCACTGTGATCTCAATGACTTGCCCATCATCCACGTTTGGCATAGAAACCCTGATGATAGCCGGACCCTGAAAACATATATAAAACAGGTAAGCAACACAGATGAAAGAAAAATGGATAAGAAAATGACTCAAGTCTGAAAAACACATTTACCGGATGCTGAGCAAGAAACTGGTCTTCTGGAACAAGCGCTGACTCGTCAAACTTTTGTCTCTTTGGCTCTGGCTCCTCAGGAAGAGGTGGTGGTGCCTCCTCGGGTGGTGGAGGAGGAGGCATCCCAGGCATGGGTGGTGGCTGCATCATCCCCATTGAAGGCGGTGGAAGCTGACCATAAGGTCTAGGAGCTTGCATATGAGGAAACTGAGATCCCGGTGGAGGCGGCACAGGCATACCAGGCTGCATTTGTGGTGGTCGGTTCATCATCATCGAAGGGTGTCCAGGTGGCCCGGGCATCATTTGTTGCTGATGCATTGGCTGCATCATTGGAACACCAAGTGGCCTTGGTGCACCAGGGTACTGAACAGAAGGAGGAGGACGAGGGAGGTTTAAAGCGAGATTAGGAGGGGGTGGCAATGGCCGGACTATTGGGACACCTGGTCTGGGAGGAGGAAGAGCAGCTGGACCAGGGAAGCTATTGGGATCTCCATACACACCATCGCCTTGCTCCTCTCCATTAGCATTCTGAGTCAAGGCTTGGTTTGCTTTGCGACCGATGCTTCCAGTGTGACCATCCCATATTACTTGCTTTGGCTGCTCATCTTTCTTCTTCTCGATCTCTGCCTTTACAGCATTTGAGACTTCTTCTTCAGTTGTTCCAAAGATATCAGGACGCAGGCGGGCCAACCCGACTATGTTTTTAGCAATCTCATCATCTTGTGCAAGAGTGGTCTCACGAATTTTAGCAAACATCCGATCCTTCTGCTCTTTAAACTTGGGATCAATAAGAGAAATCCGCATGTGCTCAGACATCTCGCTAATGGGAATCAGCTCGCCAGTAATGGGTGATATAACAACTTTAGTTGGATCTCTATCAGTCGGGATCCTGTCTTCTGGCCTCTTCCAGTTCTTAACAATTCTCATAGGTGCTTCTTCATCGTGTACATTTTAACAATTCTCATAGGTGCTTCTTCATCGTGTACATTTTCAATCATAACCTTCTCTTCTAGGTTTGCTGCTCTCATTCCTTCTGCAACTAGCTTAACTTCTTCTTCATCCATTTCCATTTCGACTTCCTTTCCAGGCTCAACAATTTCATCTTCTTCCATGGCTGATACTTTGCTCCTCTTTATAACCTCCTCAAGTGTCATAGGCGGTGGCAACTCTTCATCTTCCTCGTCTGCAAAATCTGTTGATTCAACAACCACAAAGTCATGCCAATCAATCATAGCCATCTGCACTCGCTCCTGCTCTTTCTCATCCTCTTCTTTCTTCCTCTGCTGCTCCTGGGAACGATCCCATTCAAGACGATGCAAACATCGCTCAAGAACGGTAGTCAAATCAGCAGCACTCTTTCTCAGCTTTTCTTTTAAATCTTTCGGAGGCATTAATACTTCTGAATACGCATCAACCAGAGAAGTGAAAAAAGTGAACATGCTATGTGTTGGCTTCATAAACTGAAAGTGAGGATTGTTGATCTCCCTACTCGTCAATCCTGTTAAAAACAATTTCCCATTCCGTGCCACAAATTGTGCTGTGAGCTTAATAATAACAAGCTCCTCTCCCGTGATTCCTTCAGGAAGTCTTACTGTATAATTCTCAGGTTCTGGAGGTTTTAGAGGCTTAGGAGGAACCCTAAATTGAGCTTGAATGTCCGGTTTTGCAACACCTGCTCCAGATTTATCAGCAGTAGCAACTGCAGTATCAAGTTGGGGATTATCGTAGCAACTGCAGTATCAAGTTGGGGATTATCTGTACCATCTGTATCCTCAGTAGACTGAACTCCGTCTTGATTCTGAGAACGATATTCAGTGAGCTTATGCTGGTAATAAGCATGATAAGGATCTGAGCTCTTCAAAAAGTTGAATTTAGCATTCTTCTCATTACTAACTATAATCCTCTTTTCAAACTCCAATCCTTTTTTTGCCACAAACTGAGCAGTTTTATCAACAATAGTTCTGATATCTGGAGGTGGATGAATAATTCCAATAGTCCTCGTGTGAGTCGCAACAGCTTGAACTGAATTGTTTTGATCTGTTTGCAACTCCCTTTCTTCGACTTTCTGATCTGTTAATTGCGACTGAGGAAGTGGACCTAGAATTGTTTTGATCTGTTTGCAACTCCCTTTCTTCGACTTTCTGATCTGTTAATTGCGACTGAGGAAGTGGACCTATCTCCCCGTCGGCGGGAGGAGCCTCCAATGGCAGTATCTGCATCGGACTGAACATTTTCTGCAACCAAAAACGTATAAATTCATATGAAAAACGAAAACATCAAAGCTCAGGAAACTTACATCCACCTAATTAGTTAAACTCAGCTCTAAAAACTATCAAATCGATTGATAAAGCGGAGATAAAATAGGTTAAACCATGAAAATTTTCGATTGGAGAAAGTATACATCCTGAACACTAAGTTGAGAGAGAGAAGATACAAATTACCTCAGCCGATACGGCAAAACCTCTAGAAACCGACCGTGAAGTCGGCGATAAACGGAGGCGGGAGGAGGACGAAGCAACTCTGAGACATGAAGACGGAAATTTCGATCGAGAGCCAAACGTAAGCAAATAAAGAAGAAAGACAACTTAAAAAAGACGGAAATTTCGATCGAGAGCCAAACGTAAGCAAATAAAGAAGAAAGACAACTTAAAATTAAACTGAGCCATGAGGATTAAAGGCCCGTTAAAAGCCCGTTAAGGCATTTTTAATTATTTTAAAAGTATATACCTGAATCATTAAAGGCCCAAACGTGTAACAAACCCAAATTTTAATTTCTCTTTTTTTCAAGGTTTTATTGTTTTTTTATACCATTCAAAAAAACAATTTTCAATAAACCCTATGTTATTGCTCTGCCGCGCGAAGCCATTACTTATACCTTGTGCGGCTTGTGCCGTTTCATTTCGTTCTTCATTTCGTTTTCTAAGTAGCTTTAAGAATCAGCATCTGCGTTCGTTTCATTATTCCAGAATAATGGTACATTCTTAATTTCCGAATCATTCTTCAGTATCTCGAAATGCTTGAGAATTGAGTGTTTGTTCTCTTTATTTACAGTCGGAATCAGAGAAGAAGATTCTTACAGAGGAGGAGCTTGAGCGGCAGAAGAGGAAAGAAGAGAAAGTTTGACTTCTGATTTCATCTTTGAACCTGATTTTTTTTTTAATAAGCAATTTAGCATTTGAAATCTGGTAGATGATTGTGATTGAGTTTGTTGTTCAATCAAGGAAATGCTTAGAGAGATTGGATAGTGATGCAATTGGCTGTGAGCAAATGATTCACAATGAATAAGTGTTCTACGTTAATAGTTTGAGTAATTGCCACAAATTTTTATAATCATAGTCTATGTTTTCTTTTGGTATTGTTGTGGAATTGTTTTGGATGTAACACATTTATTTATAATCATAGTCTATGTTTTCTTTTGGTATTGTTGTGGAATTGTTTTGGATGTAACACATTTACTTTTTTTCTGTGTTAAGTATTTAGTAATTCAGGTTGCTTTGGTAAAAATAGCGTTGTGAGCAAATGATTCACAATGAATAAGTGTTCTACATTAATAGTTTTGAGTATTTGCCCCAAATTTTTATAATCATAGTTTGGAATTGTTGTGGAATTGTATAGTTATGAATGCAAGTCGTGAGAGTTAGTGGTTAAGTATATAGTAATTCGGGTTTTTTGCTTTTGTAAAACTATCATCGATTTCATTATAGTGTTGAACCTCAATTCTTATTTATTTCAATGTAATATCAACTTTAAAAGTAATCTATAAAGTATTCTATATAGAATAAAGAAAAGGAGTTGAAGAAGCAAAAAGCTAAGGAGAAAGAGAAACTGGCTGAACTGAAGGTAATCTCTTATTTTTATAATCATAGTTTGGAATTGTTGTGGAATTGTATAGTTATGAATGCAAGTCGTGAGAGTTAGTGGTTAAGTATATAGTAATTCGGGTTTTTTGCTTTTGTAAAACTATCATCGATTTCATTATAGTGTTGAACCTCAATTCTTATTTATTTCAATGTAATATCAACTTTAAAAGTAATCTATAAAGTATTCTATATAGAATAAAGAAAAGGAGTTGAAGAAGCAAAAAGCTAAGGAGAAAGAGAAACTGGCTGAACTGAAGGTAATCTCTTATGAACTCCAGTTATGTATTATGTGTTCCTTCTGGATATATATGTGTAGTGTGTAAGAATCACATCCTTAAGTTTCCATGGAACTAAATGATAATGGTGTGCTAAACAGGCCAAAGATGGAACCAATGCACCTAAAAAGAGCACAAAGAAGAGTTCCAAACGAGATGCATCAGAAGAGAATCCTAAGGATTTTGTGGACCCTGAAACTCCTCTTGGTGAGAAGAAAAGACTTTCTTCACAGATGGCCAAACAATACAGTCCTGCTTCTGTAGAGAAATCGTAAGTGTGGAGAGCTTTTTTTGATGACATAAATTTGAGCTTCCTCATTCAGATACCAAACTTCCACTATATAATTGACATAAATTTGAGCTTCCTCATTCAGATACCAAACTTCCACTATATAATCCATGTGATATTCTGTAATTGGGTCAGATGGTATGATTGGTGGGAGAAATCTGACTTTTTTAAGGCGGATGCTAAGAGTTCCAAACCACCCTTTGTTATGGTAAGGCTTTATCAGATTCTTAAATTTGTTCCCTCTGCATTCGACCTTCTTTTTATTGTCTTCTCAATTCTACTTTCTGCAACCAAATTCATCTGAGAAAATTATTGAACTTCTGAAGTTATTAATACTGTTTAAATTAAGTTTTTCTTTAATCGTTTGATAGGTTCTACCTCCTCCAAATGTGACTGGAGCCTTGCATATAGGCCATGCGCTAACATCTGCAATTGAGGTTTCTTTAGAACTTTTTTGGTGCTATTGTTTTGTCTAGAGGCTTTATCAGATTCTTAAATTTGTTCCCTCTGCATTCGACCTTCTTTTTATTGTCTTCTCAATTCTACTTTCTGCAACCAAATTCATCTGAGAAAATTATTGAACTTCTGAAGTTATTAATACTGTTTAAATTAAGTTTTTCTTTAATCGTTTGATAGGTTCTACCTCCTCCAAATGTGACTGGAGCCTTGCATATAGGCCATGCGCTAACATCTGCAATTGAGGTTTCTTTAGAACTTTTTTGGTGCTATTGTTTTGTCTAGTGTCTACCGTTCCTCCTGATGATCAGTGACTAAAAGTTTGTTGATGCAGGATACAATTGTTCGTTGGAAGAGAATGTCTGGGTATAATGCTTTGTGGGTACCCGGGGTTGACCATGCTGGTATAGCCACACAGGTTCCCCTCTATCTCACGTCTGATATTAATATAAAGTTCAGACTATGGAGTGAACCCCCTTTTGGCTGCATGCATTTAGTTTTCTTTTTAAATATTAATATAAAGTTCAGACTATGGAGTGAACCCCCTTTTGGCTGCATGCATTTAGTTTTCTTTTTAAAAATTTATCATATTCTTTGCTTGGGTGTTCATTCTAGGTTGCGGTTGAGAAAATTATCCTGCGTGATAGAGGACTTACTAGGCATGACGTTGGTCGTGAAGAATTTGTAAAGGAAGTGAGTTGAAAATAAAAATATGCTCATGAATCATTTTCTATTTTACATTGTTTGAGAATTCTCTTCTGTTGCTTGTAATAATGTAAAAGGTGTGGAAGTGGAAGACCCAATACGGCGGTAAAATTACAACACAACTACGCCGCCTAGGAGCTTCCCTGGATTGGTCCCGTGAGGTATAATTCAGTGATCTTACCTTTCTCGGACAAATGTTATGGAAAATTGGCTAAATTCAACTTATTTCGCTGCTAGATAACTTATATACGTGTATGAATGATTTATAATCACTTGTGTCTCTAGGCTATCCATTTTAGTGATGTGTTTCTGCGGTTATGCTTGTAAATTTGTAGTGTTTTACGCTGGACGAACAAAGATCAAAAGCTGTCAATGAGGCCTTTGTACGTTTATATAAGGAAGGGCTTATCTATAGGTATGTCTAACTCTGACTTTGTTATTTGATGCTATAGAAGTACTGGAAAAAGGAGTGTACTAAAAAGAGGAATATTTCACTCTTTTACTTTTCTTAGTTACCTTTTTAAAAGAAATCACTTTTAACTGAAAGCATAGCATATCTTGTTCAGGGATATTCGGCTTGTTAATTGGGACTGTGCTTTGAAAACAGCCAGATCTGATGATGAGGTAAGTCAGCAGCAACTGTTCGACTATTATTACTGAACAGCAATCTCTTTATGCGGAGTGTTGTTCGACTATTATTACTGAACAGCAATCTCTTTATGCGGAGTGTTTACTATCTTTAGGTTGAGCATATTGACATCAAAGAAAGAACTCTACTAAAAGTTCCTGGCTATGAGAAGCCAGTGGAATTTGGTCTTCTTACTTCATTTGCTTACCCTTTAGAAGGAGGCTTGGGCGAGGTTGTTGTTGCCACTACCAGGGTGGAAACGATGCTTGGGGATACTGCTATTGCTCTTCATCCTGATGATGCAAGATACAAGCATCTTCATGGAAAATTTGCTGTGCACCCATTTAATGGACGGAAGTTACCAATTATCTGTGATGGAAATCTTGTTAAAACAGATTTTGGGACTGGTTGTGTTAAGGTACGCAGGCCTCTCTCTTATATTTTTTGAATTCTATGTTTCTGTCATTTTAGTTTGTTTTTCTTGTGTCAAAGATACTTTATTCTTCTCTTGTAGATTACTCCTGCCCACGACCCTAATGATTACGAGGCTGGAAAGCGCCACAATCTGGAATTTATAAACATCTTCACCGATGATGGAAAAATCAACACAAATGGTGGGTCTGACTTCACAGGGATGCCACGTTTTGCAGCTCGTGAGGCAGTTGTTGAAGCTCTACAGAAGCAGGTAATTATGTTACTATTCATATAACATAAAAAGACATCATTATTGATTGCCTGTTTGAGAAGATATTGTTACAATGTTAGTGGTTTCTTGTAAGTGAGTTAACTGTTTCGTTAATATATTTTTCAGGGGCTGTACAGAGGTGCCAAAAACAATGAAATGAGGCTTGGACTCTGCTCAAGAACAGGTGATGTTGTTGAGCCTATGATAAAGCCTCAATGGTTTGTTAATTGCACTACGATTGGAAAGGAAGCTCTTGATGTTGCCATCACTGATGAAAATAAGATGCTCGAGTTTATACCAAAGCAGTACACAGCAGAATGGAGAAGGTTTCTTTCATTTGTCATTACTATATGGTTCTTTCATTTACCCCAATCTATTATCATTCTTACTGCACAATTATATGAATAAGCTGTGATAAGTGTTTACGATATTAGCACACCATCTATTAACAATCTCAACGTTACAGATGGTTAGAGAACATCCGTGACTGGTGTATTTCGAGACAGCTTTGGTGGGGCCATAGAATACCAGCGTGGTATGCCACTCTAGAAGAAGATCAGCTCAAGGAAGTCGGTGTATACAATGAACATTGGGTTGTTGCTAGAACCGAGGAAGAAGCTCAAAGAGAGGCTGCTCAGAAATTTTCTGGGAAGAAGTTTGAACTTACTCAAGATCCTGATGTACTTGATACATGGTTTTCTTCTGGGCTCTTTCCATTATCTGGTCTGGGATGGCCAGATGAAACTGAAGACTTCAAAGCCTTCTATCCAACTTCTGTTCTTGAAACTGGACATGATATTCTCTTTTTTTGGGTTGCTCGCATGGTTATGATGGGAATGAAACTAGGTGGTGAGGTTCCATTCAGCAAGGTACGTAAACTTTACTCAAACGAAGATCATAATCTCCTTCCATTTTGACGTAAGTCTTACGTTTGTGACCAGAATTCATATGCAAAAAAACATTTGTTTTTGCTATAGGTTTATTTTCATCCTATGATACGTGATGCTCATGGGCGTAAGATGTCAAAATCTCTTGGAAATGTCATTGATCCGC
>CM071719.1:2241284-2252065 GCA_036630335.1 Physaria fendleri | reverse complement strand
GTATTCTTTGGACTGATTGTTCAATTAGTTCACCAGTATCTGGGGTCATCATTCTGACGTTTCTAGCTGCTAGCTCAGTGGGATCTTCACAATTGGTATATTGAAAAGCTGCCTTCAGGACTTCAGCCCGTATTTCATCTTCAGATCTCATTAAAGGGGCCAGATGAGCAGGTAGCTCTGGACCAAGACGTGTAGGGGTTCTGCTAGATTGGGACAAATCAGGTCCTCTAGAGGCTTCTCTACAGGGCTGGTTTACTTTTTCTTTCCACACCTGGCTCCTATGGTACCTTTGCGTATCAGCTGTTACGCTTCTGGTTCTTTTAGACGACAAGGGCAGCTGTCTATGTCTATCTGTCTGTGACCTGTGGCTTTGGGATGTTGGTCTTTCTCCTCTGGTTCTAGGGATGAGAAAATCTCTGGAATTCCAGCTTAGTTCCTTTTGGTTTTGGTCATCATGGTTTGATTTTGAGGGTACATCAATGGTTCTTTTCTGATAATGATTTGCGGATTGGGATTGATCTACATTCCTTGTGTGAAACATTAGGTTCCCTCGGGAATCCATAGGGTAGTAGTTTGGGCGAAAGATAGGGCTGGTTTGTATCCTTGGGGCATGGTTCAGAGTACCTTGAGGAATAGATGGTGGTTTCTGCTGGTTGGGAGCTTCCACAGATGTATTGAAAGGACATTTTCTTGTTTCATGAGTCAGCAGGTCGCAGATGTTACAGCTCGTTTTCAGCTTTAGGTACTCAAAGTATATAATGGCTTCAGTTCCATCCAGGAAGTCAAGAACAGAATCTCTAACAAGGGGTTGAAGGCCATTTATAGTTACTCTGACTTTCACTTCTGATGGGGTTATGTCTACCTTCTCTCGTCTGCCTAGACCTCATTTTCAAGCTTGAAAAGGAACTTTCCTTTACCAAGGTCAGTACCAGAAGCATATCCAGTTATGTTCCATGTAGTAGGGAGAAAGTTTAGCATAGCTCTGACCCGTTGTACATCTGTGTTTGTTAGTCTGCCTATCAGGGTGAGGCGGTTTTTAGAGACCAGATCTGAGGTATCCAGCTCTGGGGCTTGGATATGCAGCCTAGGTCGACGAGGTAAGTTCACAGCAACCTGTTTTCCTTTTTCCTCTGCCGAGAAACGTCGTGGTGGATGCATAGTAGCTAGCTATGAGTTGGGATTCTTCAAAGTTTGAGGTTTTGACTGAAGAGGGTTTGTAACTAGGAGAAACTTTGCTATAGTCTTCAAAGTTTGAGGTTTTGACTGAAGAGGGTTTGTAACTAGGAGAAACTTTGCTATAGGTCAAGCAGAAATGTTGATGTCGCAAAATAGATCTCAAGAACACAAGCAGAAAGAAAATATGAGCGGGGTTGAAGCAAGCTATGGTGAGGATTGCGGATGGTGTTCTTTCCAAGGTTTGCAACTTGATACAAAGGGTAAGCTCTATGGTGAGGATTGCGGATGGTGTTCTTTCCAAGGTTTGCAACTTGATACAAAGGGTAAGCTTTTCAAAAGAAAAGTAGGCGGGAAAGAGTTATACAAAGGGTTTTTCCTTAATGGTGAAAGAGCTTACCTGTTTATCCGCTGGACAAAGCTAGAGATAGTGACTAGTGTCCCGGTTTTCCAAGGTCAACGGCTCCATCTTGCTACCTCGGTAATCGGGCCTGGGAGAGAAATTTTTCTTGCTCGCTCGTGATTTATAAGTAGAACAGTCTTTTTAAGAGTAATATATTTAGAAGTTATATAACAGTGTTTCAACTAATTATATCCAAAATCTAAAGTTTTGTTCTTTAAAAAAAATTAACTTTGAAGAAGGCTCTGTGAATCAAGATTGTTGAAAAAATCGAGTTCTTGAAGAAACTTAACTTTGAAGAAGGCTCTGTGAATCAAGATTGTTGAAAAAATCGAGTTCTTGAAGAAGCTTGGTGAGCTTCGTCATGTTGTCTTCCTTAATGGCCGCAGGAACTTTCTCTTCGTATCCACTCCCACTCATTGTCTTCTGCAACTTGTCGATTCGTCTGAAAAAGCAACCAAGTTCATCATCTCAATCATGTCAAGGAGATGAGAGATTGAATAATTCTACACATAAAGAAAACACTTACTTTTGTATCTCATCAATTGTTATTCTGATTTTTTCACTTTTAGTTTCTGCATCAATGCCTTCATCCACTTTGAAATAAACCTTGAGGTTCTCGTTAACTATCTCAAAGGCAGTTCCAGCTAATAACTTGGCTTCTTCTCCTCCTCTGTTCAACACAACCTAATAGCGCACGTACACCCCATTAGAGAGAAACCATTTAAAAAAGTTGTATTATCAATGATGAAGATCTCAAGTAGTCAGAGTTACCTCTAAGGATGAGAGATATGCAAGGGTTATGATCTCTAACTCGTGGGATTTTACAATCTTGAATGTGAACTCGTTCTCACATACAGCAACCGCTTGCAACCTAAGAAAAGAAGAGGAAAAAAGTTATATAACCGAAGAAAAATCATACACTACTTCTTTGAGTTGGTTTCTGACCTTTCCCTGTTTGGTTTCTCTTGCAAGGTCTCTCTCTTTGCGTTTAGAGTCGTCTTAGTCATCAGAATTATCTCCATTGCGGTTTCCGCCTTTTCGTTACTCCATGCTTCAATAGGAGATGGGTAGTCACAAATCATGATAGAAGCTTTCCGTTCAGTCTCTTCAGGCCAAGGCAATCGTTGCCAAAGCTCCTCACTAACAAAAGGCATAAATGGATGAAGTAATCTCAAGCCAGTCTCTAAGCAAATCCAAAGAACATGTTGTGCGTATGTCCTCTCTATACTAAATTCAGCTGCTTTGGTAAAATAAGGCTTGATTACTTCAATGTATACATCACAAAACTGGTATTTCCACCAACGGTGAAAAAAAAATTAACTTTGAAGAAGGCTCTGTGAATCAAGATTGTTGAAAAAATCGAGTTCTTGAAGAAGTCGAGTTCTTGAAGAAGCTTGGAGAGCTTCGTCATGTTGTCTTCCTTAATGGTCGCAGGAACTTTCTCTTCGTATCCACTCCCACTCATTATCTTATGCAACTTGTCGATTCGTCTGAAAAAGCAACCAAAGCAAGTTCATGATCCCAATCAAGATTGAATAATGTTACAAATAAAGAAAACCACACTTACTTTTGTATGTCATCAATTGTTATTCTGATTTTTTCACTGTTAGTTTCTGCATCGATGCCTTCATCCACTTTGAAATAAACCTTGAGGTTCTCGTTAACTATCTCAAAGGCAGTTCCAGCTAATAACTTGGCTTCTTCTCCTCCTCTGTTCAACACAACCTAATAGCGCACGTACACCCCATTAGAGAGAAACCATTTAAAAAAGTTGTATTATCAATGATGAAGATCTCAAGTAGTCAGAGTTACCTCTAAGGATGAGAGATATGCAAGGGTTATGATCTCTAACTCGTGGGATTTTACAATCTTGAATGTGAACTCGTTCTCACATACAGCAACCGCTTGCAACCTAAGAAAAGAAGAGAAAAAAAGTTATATAACCGAGTAAAAAAAACATACACTACTTCTTTGAGTTGGTTTTTGACCTTTCCCTGTTTGGTTTCTCTTGCAATGTCTCTCTCTTTGCGTTTAGAGTCATCTTAGTCATCAGAATCATCTCCATTGCGGTTTCCGCCTTTTCGTTTCTCCATTCTTCAATGGGAGATGGGTAGTCACAAATCATGATAGAAGTTTTCCGTTCAGTCTCTTCAGGCCAAGGCAATCGTTGCCAAAGCTCTTCAGTAACAAAAGGCATAAATGGATGAAGCAATCTCAAGCCAGTCTCTAAGCAAATCCAAAGAACATGTTGCGCATATGTCCTCTCTATACTAAATTCAGCTGGTTTGGTAAAATAAGGCTTGATTACTTCAATGTATACATCACAAAACTGGTATTTCCACCAACGGTGATTTGGTAAAATAAGGCTTGATTACTTCAATGTATACATCACAAAACTGGTATTTCCACCAACGGTGAACCGTATTGGCTGCTTCTGAAAACTCATAAGCATTCAACGAATCAACTGTCTTTGTTATCGCCTTGTTTAGTACCGAAAGAATCCATTGGCAGCTCAATGGCATGGTTTCTGGCAGCTGGTGTAGCGTTAACAGAGGAGGAGGTGTATATTCATCGCCAAGATTTATCATGGCAAATCTAACAGCATTCCAAAGTTTATTACACCATTCACGAACACCTTTCACTATCTTGATATCCATATTTATTCTATCAGACTGAGCTGTGTACCAAACAAGCGCAAATCTAAGAGCATCAGCACCACATTCTGGGATACCATTTGGATAATCCTTGGCATGTCCTTCTTTAGCAAGTAACAGTTGCTTTGGATCCAAGTTACTATTTTCTAACCTTGTATGAAGACCAGCAAGAGTTTCTCCTTTAATAACTTCAAGAGGATCAATACCATTTCCAAGAGACTTTGAAATCTTACGTCCATGCGCATCACATATAATCGGATGCATATAAACCTTGTTAAAGGGAACATCTCCACTAAGTTGCATGCATAGCATAACCATACGAGCAACCCAAAAGAAGAGAATATCATGTCCAGTTTCAAGAACACAAGTTGGATAAAAAGCTTTCAAGTCATCAGTTTCATCTGGCCATCCCAAATTAGATAAAGGTTTTTGAACCTCTGTACAACCCCTTCTTCCTCAGAGCTTCAACAACAGCTTCACGAGCCACATAGCGTGGCATCCCTATGAACTCAGGGCCACCATACATATTGATCTTTCCATCATCGGTAAATATGTTTACAAATTCAAGATTGTGGCGCTTTCCAACCGCAAAATCATTAGGGTCATGAGCAGGGGTAATCTGCAAGACTCATACATATGAACAAAGTAAGCGATGATCTTTCTTGACACAGAAAACATAAGAAACAAGCTCATACATACCTTAACACAACCTGAACCGAAGTTTGGATCAACAAGTATTCCGTCGCAGATAATTGGTAACTTACGTCCATTAATAAATGGATGGACAGCAAACTTGCCATGAAGATGCTTGTACCTTGGATCCTCAGGATGAACAGCAATGCAGTATCACCGAGCATTGTTTCAATTCTAGTGGTGGCAACAACAATTTCTCCTGATCCATCTTCTAGAAGGTAAGCAAATGAAGTAAGAAGACCAAATTCGACTGGCTTCTCATATCCAGGTACTTGTAGCAATGTTCTTCCTTCAATGTCAATATGTGTAACCTACACACACACATATGCAGAGCCATAAGGAAACCTTTAATCTAATAATTATATAGCTAACAAATACTTGGACTCTTACCTCATCTTTAGATATGGCTGATCGTAAGCTACAATCCCAATTAACAATCCTATTATCTCTGCGCCAAAGCAACATCATTACCTTCATGTTAGTACAACAACACAAGTCGTGTACATTGAAGATTTAAAACACACATACCTATAGATAAGACCCTCTTTGTATAACCGTACAAAAGCCTCAATGACAGCTTTTGATCTCTGCTCGTCCATGGTAAAGCACTACATATTTGTTACACTTGTGTTTAGATTATTAGTAAAAAAAAAAAAAAAAACACAAAGAAACAAGTGAAGAAGATACTGACATGGAGAATATTAACCTCGAGAGACCAATCAAGAGAAGCACATATATACCACCAGAATGGTTCTTCCATTTCCAGACCTATAATCACACACAAGTGGCACAACATATTACAATTATTTTGAATTAATGGGTGCAGATTTTAAGTTATTAACTCACTTCTTTAATGAATTCTTCACGGCCAAGATCATGTCTACTCAGTCCTCTATTAGACTTTATGTACTTCTCAACCACAACCTGCAAGTCATGTTTCAAGCAGACTAGCATTAGTTAGCAAAAGTTACTATAGGAGGAAAAAATCTGATGATACTATAAACTTTACCTGTGTAGCAATACCCGCATGGTCAACTCCAGGAATCCACAAAGTATTAAAACCAGACATTCTCTTCCAACGAATAATTGTGTCCTGCATAAATTATGAAACCGATTCTGTTATTACAAAGAATATATTATAAACAACATAACGAATGACCAAGAAAAAGATATGCTAAAGAGAGTAGACCTCTATGGCTGATGTTAGTGCGTGTCCAGTATGCAAGACTCCAGTAACATTAGGAGGAGGCAGAATCTGCAACAAGAATCGAATATTGAAATACTAAAGAAACTATGTAGCAGAACATTTTATCTTGAAGGAGGGGGATTTTATAGCTTACAATAACATAAGCTGGTTTAGAACTCTTAGCATCCGCCTTGAAAAGGCCAGATTGCTCCCACCATTCAAGACTTTATGTACTTCTCAACCACAACCTGCAAGTCATGTTTCAAGCAGACTAGCATTAGTTAGCAAAAGTTACTATAGGAGGAAAAAATCTGATGATACTATAAACTTTACCTGTGTAGCAATACCCGCATGGTCAACTCCAGGAATCCACAAAGTATTAAAACCAGACATTCTCTTCCAACGAATAATTGTGTCCTGCATAAATTATGAAACCGATTCTGTTATTACAAAGAATATATTATAAACAACATAACGAATGACCAAGAAAAAGATATGCTAAAGAGAGTAGACCTCTATGGCTGATGTTAGTGCGTGTCCAGTATGCAAGACTCCAGTAACATTAGGAGGAGGCAGAATCTGCAACAAGAATCGAATATTGAAATACTAAAGAAACTATGTAGCAGAACATTTTATCTTGAAGGAGGGGGATTTTATAGCTTACAATAACATAAGCTGGTTTAGAACTCTTAGCATCCGCCTTGAAAAGGCCAGATTGCTCCCACCATTCATACCATCTGAGACCAATGAAACAGAGAGATTATCAAAGATTGGAACAAATCAGTAGTGTTGATAGGTTGGTCATTGGAAACTTACGATTTTTCAACAGCAGCAGGACTGTATGCTTTAGCCAAGAGTGAAGATAGTCTTTTCTTTTCACCAAAAGGAGTCTCAGGATCAACAAAATCTTGAGGATTCTCTTCTGAATCACGACGTTTAAGACTCATCTTTTTGCTCTTTTTAGAAGATTCGGTTCCAGCTTGTCCAGCTTGTTTGGCATCCACCTACAAACAACAAGGTTTAAGACTCATCTTTTTGCTCTTTTTAGAAGATTCGGTTCCAGCTTGTCCAGCTTGTTTGGCATCCACCTACAAACAACAAGAAACATGTAATGACTGATGATAATAACTGGTAAATTTTCAGAAGCAAAAGTTACAAACTCAAATGGAAATACAATTTTGAAAGATGAGATGTGAATTTAGATGTGGACTTGTATGGTTCAGGGCCCATACTTGAAGAGAAAATAGAATTGGATTAAGCAACATATGAGAATAAAAAAAGAAAATGGAAGCTGTTTTTTATTTGTTTGTTTGCGAGAGAGAGAGAGTTATTTAATAATTTGCGAGTTCAAGGTGAGTTACACTAACCTTCTTAACTTTTGCTAGTTCAGCTTTCTCCAAAGCTTTTTGCTTCTTCAGTTCCTTTTCTCTTCTCTGTAAGACATTTAGTCAAATCAAATTCTAAACATGAAACTCTTATTCAGATTCTGTCTGGAAAAGAACAAGAAAAAAAAAACCTTGTCTTCATTCTTTTTCTTCCGTTCTTCAGTCAAGATTTTCTCCATTGTAAGTTTTTCAGAGCTTTTCACTGGACAAAACTATAAGAAGATAAAATACCAAATTTTCATTCTCCCAAATCAAAAATTCATAAATTGTGTTAACAAGTCTATAAATCCAACATCTTTTCTCAAAACCAATATATCCAACAAGTTTAAACACAAACCAATTTTGTTTAATAAGGTATACCAGATCATTCCCAGTTCTAACATATCATAATTTTCTGAGCACAAACTAGGAATTGTTGACTAAAATTTGCACATAGAGAGAGAGAGGTATCGAACCAGTGCCCAAGAACACCAAGTAGACAAAACCGAGAACAAGTTTGGATCTTTCGAGCTTGAAGTGATTACGAAATTGTGACCGGGAGAGTAACGGCAACCCTGACTGCTAGGGTTTGTAAATACGATAGTCAAGTGATTTCGGTTTCCTTTAAATTATAATTTCTGAATTTATTTTAAGAACCTCAATATTTACATACTTTTAGTAAAAATGTTAATTTAAAATTTTTTAATTGTTGATAAAAAGTTAAATTTTAGAAAACTATTCGTTACTTTCGTAAAAAAAAATGGAAAGTAATCTTAATATTTTAAAATTTGTTAATTTTCTTTTCAAAAAATTAAATATATTCCGAAATTCAATAGTTAAAAATATATATTTATATTTATAACAGGAAAATTTCTCTTTATTATACTTTTAAAATGTAAAATACGGAAACATTATACTTTTAAAACGTAAAACTTATGATGTAAAATGTTATTTAGGAAACCATTTTTAAATGAGTCTATTAATTAATTTTCTTTATTGAAATTAATGTTTTTTAAATTCCTCCCCCCATCTTCCCATTGACATCGTTGTGAAGATGCTATTACAATCTCTTACGAAGGTCTAGCTAGCTTGAAGTGAAAATAGTACCGAAGTGTAACCTTGTCTATGAATAGACTACATTTTACATTACAAAATGTGCAATGTAATGACAAGTTAAACTCTTGAGAGCTACGCTCAAGTTTTTACGGAATTATTCTCTGAAAGAGTTCTTGTTCGTACGAAATCTTAGTAAGGCCATGTTTGTTTCATCATGCAGATGGACCATCCAAATGGAAATGAGTTTTCATATTTGTTTAGTAACAATTTTGAATCATTTCAATGGATCATTTGGATGAGTTTTAAAATTTAGACCAAATTTTAAAGTCCATTCGAATGACTCGATTTGGACCAGTCGACTGGAAATGAATCTCTCAAAAAGTCAAATACCAAATATGCCCTCACTAAATCAAAAAAATTACGACCCTCAACCTAAAAACACTCATAGTCTCTCCATTGCTCGAACACTCAGAGCCCAACCTACAATTTCTCCTCCGATTTCACAAAGATTTCTCATTCGATTTTAAACAAGGTAATGTTCGATTTCACACAAGAATTTTCGACTTATGTTCATGTATTGATTTGATTTGATTATTTGATTTATTTTTCATCTCGTTTTCTGTGTGAAAAAATCACAAGGGTTTTCAATTTTTAATTTGTTTAATATTTCTTTGATTACTTGAGGTATAATACGCTTTTATTCATCTCCAAACTCATTTTTTGTACATGTTCAAGTATTGGTTTTACTTGTGAGTGATACGTTCTCTAAAAGCATAATTATTGAAGAAAATAATCATTCATAAATTATATACTTTTATGTTTCTTACTTGTTTTGTCTACACATATAAAAAAGTTTATTTCATTTTATCATCCATGTTATTTGCTGTTTGTCTACACATATAAAAAAGTTTATTTCATTTTATCATCCATGTTATTTGCTGTGTTTTATCAAAATCTCAGTCGTGTGAACTAGAAAGCAGCTGCAGCAAGTAGGAGAAGAGCAATTAGCAGGAGTGTCATTGCTTGTCTCCTTGTGTTTTCTGCTGGTTTCAAGATTGTGACTATCTTTTCAGCCAAGCTCACTACAATTGCCATAGTTCTCTGCATCAGAAGAAAAAAAGATAAACAACAACATGTAAATCTTATAAACATCACATGATGATTAATCAAATTGATCAGGCTCACTAGTCTTACTCTATGTGAAAAACTTTAGTATGGACCATAATGATTACTTACTTTGTCAGCAGCTTTGCCTGCTATCTATGGCAACTGTGGAAACTAAACCCCTTCCCTAATTGAACGTGTGACTTACCACATTCTGCACATTACAGATTACTATCTATGGCAACTGTGGAAACTAAACCCCTTCCCTAATTGAACGTGTGACTTACCACATTCTGCACATTACAGATTAACCGTCTTAGGAACAATCATTTCAATCAGATTGGTCAGTTTGGGATGTGACTTCAATTCTTGTTTACGATCGGTTCTTTATGTGATTCTTGTTTACGATCGGTTGTTTATGTGATTCTTGTTTACTATATCTCTAGTTTTGTTTATGACAGGTTTAAGATTGTTCCAATTGTTTGTGTGATTTCAGTTGTGGTGGATTATGTGTCGGCTAGAATCGAAGAAGGATGTGCTCAAGTTTCTCTTAGGGAAAGAAAAATTGAAATCGAGGTTTTACCATATTTTGTGGATTATGTGTCGGCTAGAATCGAAGAAGGATGTGCTCAAGTTTCTCTTAGGGAAAGAAAAATTGAAATCGAGGTTTTACCATATTTTGTACACGAAAAAAATTAGAATATATGTTCTACATTGGTATCTTTTTTATTTTAGGATTATACAACGAATATGAGAGTTCTAAATACTCACGATTTATAAAAATTATGACGTTTATAAAATTTAAATATTAATAGTTATAAATTATGATTTATAAAAAAATTATTTACAATTGACTTTTATAAAATATCAAAATGCTTAGTTCTAAAAATTAAAATTTTAAATACATTTTTAATCACATTGTAAATGACAAAAATAATAATTTAAAAGTATTTAGTTGTAAATATATTTTAAATCAAAAATTAAAATTAATATAATTAAGATGAAGTTAAAAATATGATTAAGGGGTATTTTAGTCATTTCGTTGTTAAAACCATCTAGATGAGGATCATTTCCTCAAAAACCCTTAGGGGGTGTATTCAACTTAGAATTTTAAGAGATTTTGATTTTTTATTAAAATCATGTGTTAT
>CM071719.1:2197771-2208370 GCA_036630335.1 Physaria fendleri | reverse complement strand
GGAGAAGAAGAAGGGGAAGGAGAAATCGGGAATTGAGAAGGTATATGAGAGGAATAGAGAGAAGAAGGAAGAAGGGAAGAGACATAGATCGTATCTACCGTATAAACAAGTTGGGTTTTTTACTAATGTTAATGGTCTTAGTAGAAATATTCATCCTTTTTAACCTTTATTATTATTCCTCATTTTTTGCTTTTGGGTGTGTTTATTTTTTTTAATAAAATACATCAATTAGATAAATTAAATTTCAATTATTCACATGTATAAGTGAATAATATATTTTGTCAAATATCAAATGTTTTGTCATTTTTTGCGCGCATAATGCTAAGTAACATTTATATAACAGTTTAGAACACTAAAATAAATATATCACAAAAATAATAATCAACTACTTTCTTGATAAATTAGTTTTGTAAATATATTTTTTTTATTTCTAATTATTTTCAATATAATTTATAAATATCAGATAATTGAAGTTATTACAATATCTAATATATTATATACATATTAATTATATTTCTGAATATTTTTATATGTTTATGAGTATTCAGTTCGGATTTGGATTTGATTATCAGAAAATATATTATTTCTGAATTTATAAAAATTTGTTTCGGTTCTAATTTGTTATAATTATTTCTGAATTTATAAAAATTTGTTTCGGTTCTAATTTGTTATAAATATTTGATATATTGCTCCTTTCTTTTCATACCATTTAATTAGAATATAATATTTTTAAATATTTTAATAATTAAAGCAAAATAATAATCTAGTTAATTAGATAAATTAAAATGTCAATTATTGATACGATCCCCAAAACAAAATTGCAAAATCCATTACAAAACCAACCTCAAGAAATAACCATAACTCCATTTAATTAAGACCGCCATACCTGGTGGGTTAGGTTTAGAGCCAGGCTGGGTTCTTAAGTGCAGTAACAACAGCTTTGACTTGCAAGTAATTATTAAGACTATAAAAACCTTTCTCTCTTCCAATACCACTCATCTTATACCCACCAAATGGAATTGCTGCATCTATTACATTATAACAGTTTATCCAAACTGTTCCAGCCCTAAGCGCTCTCATTAGCTTGTTTGCTGTGTCTAGATTCTTTGTGAACACTCCTGTTTGTGAACACTCCTGAAGCTAAACCGTACCGCGAGTTGTTTGCTCTTGAAATCACTTCATCAAGATCTCTAAAGAAAGATTGAAGGATATTAGTAAGAAGTTTAAGTAGAAGATGTTAATAAAAAGAGTGAAATATTTGGTTTAGGGTTTAGGGTTTTACTTGAATTTGAATATGGTTTGAACTGGGCCGAAAATCTCATCAGTGGCTATTAGCATGTCATCCTGCCAAGTTAAATAGAACTGATATGATCAGCAAAAATACGCAAAAAAATGGAAAATCCAAATTCGCCCCCATAGAATTGGGTAAAATATTTTGACCTAATGGAAAATCCAAATTCGCCCCCATAGAATTGGGTAAAATATTTTGACCTGCATCCACGAGTTCTCGGGTAGCAACTAATCCCATAAACCCAAAAAATCTCGACGACCGAGTTCTTTACGGGTTATATTAATCCGTAAAAAGGGTAAATTCAATCCCATCTGCAGGCTTTGGGATACCTCCCAATCCCATAACAAAAAAAACCCGCGACAATTTAAGAGTAATATTAATCCACGAAAAAGGTAAATTCAAATCGACCCATAGAATAGAGGTAAAAATATTTTGACCCGCATCCACACCCCTCAGGAAGTCTCCAGTCTCAGAAAAAAAAAACCGCGACAATTAAGTTGTTTAAGGGTAATTAATCCACTAAAAAGGTAAATCCAAATCCGACTCCATAGAATGCGGGTAAAATACTTTGACCCGCATCCATACCCCTCAGGAAGTTTCCAGTCTCAGAAAAACAAAACCCGCGACAATTAAGTTGTTCAACGGTAATTAATCCACTAAAAAGGTAAATCCAAATCCGACTCCATAGAATGTGGGTAAAATACTTTGACCCGCATCCACAAGTGCTCGGGTAACTCCTAATCCCATAACCAAAAACTGCGACAATTGAGCTGTTTAAGGGTATATCCGCAAAAATGTAAATCCAAACCCGACCCCATAAAATGAGGGTAAAATATTTTGACCCGCATCCACAAGCCTTTGGGTAGCTCCCAATCCCATTAACAAAAAATCCGCGACAATTGAGTTGTTTAACGGTAATAATATTTGGTTTACTTACTTTCACGTCAGAGAAGACAGTAGGTTGAATGTAGTAACCATTGGAACCAAACCGGTCACCTCCAGTTTGTAATGTAGCTCCACTCTCAATTCCATATTTGATGTACTTCAAGATTTTCTTGAATTGCTCTGAGTCTATCTGTTTTTTCATCAAAACTAGTAAATAACTTTAAAATTTTCTGTTTTGTCAATACTGTTCTGTCTATACCTGAGGACCTTGCTCAATGCCTGACTTAAAGGGATCTCCAACAACGCGATTTACCGCACGAGCTTTAGCTTTCTCTACAAACTCATCGTACACTCGTTCATGTACAAATGTACGCGAACCAGCACAGCAACATTGTCCCTAAAAGTGAACCAGAACAAGTCTTAAGACAGTAGATCCGTGCAGACAATATTGAAGTAGTTCAAGTGATGTTTACCTGGTTAAAGAACAAAGCGAAATGGGCAAGCTCAACTGCTTGATCTACATCAGCATCTTCACATACAATGAATGGTGACTTACCTCCAAGCTCAAGAGTCACTGCCTTAAGATTACTTTTTGATGCCAAATCAAGAATAATCTTTCCGACCTCAGTAGATCCTGGTCACTGCCTTAAGATTACTTTTTGATGCCAAATCAAGAATAATCTTTCCGACCTCAGTAGATCCTGTGAAAGCAACCTGTAGAACAAAGAAGGTTTATCAGAGATTCTATAAAAGGCAAATCTTTGAACTTAATGAATGTTTTTGAACCTTATCTATGTCCATATGACTAGCTATGGCTGCACCAGCTGTAGCACCAAATCCAGAAACTATATTTACAACTCCATCAGGAAGTCCAGCTTCGTGAAGTAGTTTTCCAACAAGAAGAGCAGATAGAGGAGTTTGTTCAGCTGTTTTGAGAACTATGGTGTTTCCGCAAGCTAAAGCTGGTCCAAGTTTCCAAGAAAGCATGAGAAGTGGGAAGTTCCATGGGATGATTTGACCAGCTACTCCTATTGGCTCATGGAGGGTTTGTACATGGAGTGAACCGTCTCCTGGAACTGTCATTCCATGGATCTTATCTGCCCAACCTGATAAATGAAGAGAACACACACAAATTTGCAAGCACGGAAATACGAAAGACAACTAATAAAACAAAAACCACCGATTTTGATCGCAAAACAGTCGAAACAGCCTATTCCAACTGTTTTGGTGGTTTCAATAGGAGCATTTTTATTGTAGTGGAAAGATTGTCTTAGAGACAACCAACAAACACTTGTAAGTTGTAACTATAATCCTCTAGGTTAGAACCGGGTGACCGACACCCTCGATGCCAAAACACACCATAATAGGGCAAAAATAACTTTTTATGCTCAGCAAAACTCGGATTCACACAAAAAGAAAGGTTGTTTTAGGACAACAAAGNGATTCACACAAAGAGAAAGATTGAGATAGCCAACAAACACTTTTAACTATAGTCATCCGGGTTAAAAACCGGAGTGATCGACCCGCTCTATACCAAACATACCGTTTTAGCTGTTTAGCTGAAACGAGGTGTTACAAGATAAGTGAAAAGATATCTAAAGGTAGACAATATGCATCAATGGGCTAACTTACCAGCATAGTACCGGAAAACCCTAGAAACCATTGGAACTTCAATTTTAGCAGATTGTTCATAAGGTTTCCCATTATCCCAAGTCTCAAGAGCAGCAATCTCATCATTATGTTTTTTAGCAGATTGTTCATAAGGTTTCCCATTATCCCAAGTCTCAAGAGCAGCAATCTCATCATTATGTTTGTCGATTAAGTCAGCGAAACGTAACAGTATCTTTGATCTCTCCTGAAGAAGAAGTTACAAGTTAGTGAAGAAGCTAAAGAGTCGATTACAAAACAACAAGATATGCATGAGATAACTTTACATAAGCAGTCATTCTGGGCCATGGTCCTTGGTCAAAAGCCTTTCGTGCAGACGCAACAGCACGGTTCACATCTTCTTTAATCTTCTTTATCTCCTTCAGACACTTGAGCTATCACTTCCCCTGTTCTTGGATCTAATGTAGGAAATGTTTTTCCTGTAATAAACAGATTTAGGTATTACCATCATCATATATTTTGATAATCTGAAGATTAGACCTTTTAATTTAGGCCTCCATCCGTCGGGTCGGTCATAGGATTTTAAGATCATATTTTTGTGGGTTTCGACGGACAAATTTATTATTTTTGTGAGTTTGGCGATCGAATTTCGTGAATACCCCCATTTTATTGGCATTTTAGTTTAAGGAGGCTTATATTTTAATTTAGGCTCATATAGATTAGTTAAAATAACGCAGATATCCCAACACTCGCCGACAGGACTAGCCTATCGGTTTGCTCGAACTAGCCACGTGTACCGCCAAATGGCACTCCACGTGTCGGCTCCTGGAACGCTGCAGCCCGTGAGTGAATACCGCAGTGGTCGGGACTCGAACGATTTTGCAAGTTTTATTTGCGTATTTGCGAGTTTTTAATAACTTTTTCAACAAAAAAAATTTGCAGGTTAACCGAACATCTAGTAATGGCAAGGTGAATGCGGGTTTTGAAGGATTTGTAGTTTTTGTTTGCTGTTTTGCAAGGTAGTCTTTTTCAACAATGCGGGTTTGCCGCGGGCTGCGGGTAAGGGCAGTGCGAAAGTTAACTACCCGTAAATTCTCGGTAACGGGTTCAGGTTAAGAAAAATACTGAGACCCGCATGTATTTTTCGGGACAGAGAGAGGCAATTCTGAAGATCTTACCTGAGGCTGCATCAACGAATCTTCCACCGATTAGAAGCTGTGTGTGAGGCAATTCTGAAGATCTTACCTGAGGCTGCATCAACGAATCTTCCACCGATTAGAAGCTGTGTGTGTTGGACTTTCACAGGTGGAGTAATCATATCTCCGAGAGAACAAGCGACATTACTGTATCTTTGCACTCCTCTGTTCATGCCTGAAGACACAAAACATGAGCAGATTAAGACAACCATCGAATCCATCGATCAAAAACAGACCGATCTTGATTGTTGTAATGAGCATCTATAAAAAACATAAAACAGAGCCAAAGAGTCTGATCGAATCAAATGTTTTTACAATGCGATCTCGTATATACATACCTCTAAGAGACAACAGAGAAGACGAAGACATGAATGAACGAGAGATCAAAGAAAAAACTCTTCTTGAAGCCATTGTGATGCTTGTCTTTGTATCTGTGTGAGCTCTGTAACCAAATTCAGAATAATATATGCGAAAAAGTCAAACGTACACGTGTACTAGAAACTTTTTTGCACGTGCGAAAGCGCGTGGACTTAAACGTCTTATAAGTCGCGTGAGTATTAACACACGAATAAAATACAGAACATAAAAAAGAACATAAAAAGACGAAATAAATTAATATATTCGATGCCAATAATTGTATTATCATTATCACATAATATAAATAAATAATAATTGAAAATTATATACTCCTCCTACTTCTCCTCTTTATATATATCTTCAGTTTCACTTCGAAGTATACATCAAACCCCAAAAAAACCCTAATTCAAGTCTCACTAGTAGAAACCATGGATACCGGAAAATCCTCCGCCACCGGAGATCAGATAAAGGAGCCTGCTTGTTTCTCCACTCCTGGGTGGTTCTCTGAATTGAGTCCCATGTGACTCCTGGGTGGTTCTCTGAATTGAGTCCCATGTGGCCAGGTCTTGTTCCTTCTCTCTCTTCTCCATTCTTAAACTCAAAATTCTGAGTTTTTTTGATTTGAGATGCAGGAGAAGCACATTCTTTGAAGGTTGAGAAGATTTTGTTTCAGGGGAAATCAGATTATCAGGATGTGATTGTTTTTCAGGTATAACCAACAGAAAAAAAAAAATCGAATATTTTTAGTGTTGTTTCTTTGCTAACTTATGATTTGTATGATGTTTTTAGTCTGCAACATATGGAAAAGTTTTGGTTTTGGATGGAGTGATTCAACTTACTGAAAGAGATGAATGTGCTTATCAAGAAATGATCACTCATCTTCCTTTGTGTTCTATTCCTAATCCTAAAAAGGTAAAGTTAATACTTTTGAAACCAATTTAGCTTATTTCCTTTTGCCAGATAAAGTTACAGATTCTCTTGTCTTTCTGCAAAAATAGTGACCTTTATTCCATTTTAGTGTGTCTCTGTGTGTGTAATATATGTAACTAAAGTCTAGGATGACTGAAAAGGTAGATAACTAAAGCTTCTTGCATCCAAAATTGCTTTTTACTTCCCATATATTAGAATTTGGAATCTATGGTTTATGTTAAAGTGGAGCACTAAAAATGAGGTTTTAGCAAGTTAAGATATAAGCTTGAGTTTATCTGATCATAGGTATTGGTCATAGGAGGAGGAGATGGAGGTGTACTACGAGAAGTTGCACGTCACGCTTCTGTTGAGCAGAGTCACGCTTCTGTTGAGCAGATTGACATGTGTGAGATTGATAAAATGGTGGTTGATGTGAGTGGTCACTAACTTTGCACCATTGCTCTGTCATCTTTCAATTTATCAAAGGATATAGCTTTGAAACATTTGTAATTTTTCAGGTCTCTAAGCAATTTTTCCCTAATGTAGCAATTGGATTTGAGGATCCTCGTGTGAACCTTGTCATTGGAGATGGTATAATACTGCTTCTCTTAATCTTTCCTTTCTGAAACTTTATGTAGCTGTGTTGAACACATTTTGTAGGCGTTGATTTCTTGAAGAATGCTGTTGAAGGATCATATGATGCAGTTATTGTTGACTCATCAGATCCAATAGGTAACTACTAGAATCACATTAAACTCTTAGCTGTGTTATGTTTAAACAAAACTAAAAAAAAGCAGCTTTAGTTATGGGTGCTTGTGTTTGGTGTATGTCAGGTCCTGCAAAGGAGCTGTTTGAGAAACCTTTCTTTGAATCCGTGGCTAGATCTCTTCGTCCTGGTGGTGTTATGTGTACTCAAGCTGTTCTTTGAATCCGTGGCTAGATCTCTTCGTCCTGGTGGTGTTATGTGTACTCAAGCTGAAAGCTTGTGGCTTCACATGGACATTATCGAAGACATTGTTTCTAATTGTCGTGAGATCTTTAAGGGTTCTGTTAACTATGCCTGGACTAGTGTTCCAACATACCCTAGGCATGTCTTACTGACCTTTTGAACATTCAATCTCTCTTGCTGTTTCAGCATAACCTGAAAATGTGAATCATTTAATGCTTGTTTTTGCAGTGGGGTTATTGGATTTATGCTATGTTCAACAGAAGGACCTGAAGTTGACTTCAAACACCCATTGAACCCAATTGATGAGAGCTCTAGCAAATCAAATGTACCCTTGAAGTTTTACAATGCTGGGGTAAGAAAAAAAAATCTCTTCATAGTACCAGTTCATACAGTCCAGATATTAAACCTCGGTTCTTTGCTTATGCTCTCATTTCTTCGGGTTTCAGATTCATTCAGCCGCGTTCTGCTTGCCTTCTTTCGCTAAGAAGGTAATCGAGTCAAAAGCTAACTGAAAAGAGAAAGAAAAGCTAATCTTCGTTCTGGAGGATCGTTGAGTTTAAGATAATAAATGTTCTATTGTTTCACGCATGTTATTATACAACTCAAAAAAAACTAACTACTAACTAATCTACTTAAGGCAGAATACATGAGAGAAAGGTGAGACACAATCATCATAACTAGTGTACTTAGTACTGAACAAACAGTTGATTCAGCAACTCGGTTTTTAATGTAGGAGAAGAAGATCAGAACTTGTTCCCCCAATTCGGTTAGGAGAAGCTTCCATGTCGCGATGATCGTGAGGTGGCTCACTTCTTCCTGTCTATAACTATTTGGTTAAGACATCTGATATGTTGTTAAGACACTAAATGTGATGAGAGACTAAAGAAAACTTACATGACGAATGATGTAAGGGCGAACAACAAATCCAATGGCGACCCCGAGAAAGCATGAAAGGATAATCCCTATCGACAAAAGAGAGTAGGACCCTAAAGCTGAAACAGCAAAAGAAGAATCATTAAAGTTTCTGAAGTTAGTTCATCAAACATACAATATTAGAGAAGACATACTAGAATGAGAGCTTTTGAGACAATCCTCCTCCTTCAGATTTATCAGACGAATCATTTGATTTCCATGATCAGAAACAAGTAAACAACATCTATCAGGGACAAAGGTTAACTCGAAATCATTAGAGAAAGTTGCATTCTGTGCAGGTCCATCTCTATGTCCATCTTCCTTTGAGATTCCTCCAGCAATAGTGGTTACATAACCTACAAAAATACAGTTACTTACACCAAACTGATATAGTCCATAAGCATTAAATCAAAGGGAGGATGAAAGAAACACCTGAAGAACTGATCTTGCGTATAGCTTTATTACTCTTATCAGCAACATAGACATTCCCTTTAGCATCCACAGCAAAACCATGAGGCTTATTGAACCGGCTACTACCAGCTTTACCATCTAAATAACCAGAATTCCCATCACCAGCAAACCGCTTTATCACACTATCTGCACAAACACATACACTCCAAATAAGCTCACACTTCAAGTGAAAGAACAATAAACAAAAACTGGGAACTTTTTTCACTCAAAACAGTAAAATTCAGAACATTCACACGCACATATGCTCCAAATGAGCTCATACTGCAAATGAAAGAACAATTAAAAAAAAATTGAAAACTTTTCACTTTACAAAATATAAAGTTTAGAACTTTCACACGCATATATACACATACACAGAAACTTCAAAACTTAGCAGCATCAATGATATACTCCACACACACACACCACATATACTCCAAATGAGTTCACACATCAAATGAAAGAACAATTAAACAAAAAATGGGAAGTTTCTTCACTTATAATAGTAAAATTAGAACTTTCACACAAAAGTTAGCGCCATCAATGATTAAACGATCAGATTTCATAGATATGTATGTTTACTTTACCAAGGGACAAAGGGAATGAAGTAGTATAGAATGAACTGTTAGAAGAATCAAGTATGATCAAATCAGAAGATCCTGGTAAAGCATGAACTGTGTATGGATTTAGAGAAGATTTGTGGCCGTTGATCACTGTGGTTACCTCGTACCCATCTTCTAAAATAATCTTACCCTTGACTGTAAAACAGAATCAAAATCAACCCTAGGGGAAAATAATAATCAACTGAAATATAAATAGATTTGAAAACTTACCTAAATTGAAAATGATGATCAAGAAGAGAGATACGAACAAAACCCTCCAAGCCATGTCAGATTCGAGAAGAGAAAGAGACTTGTTTGTGATACTTTTGGTTTTGCATCTTTAAAGCTTTAAAGTAGACTTGACTAAAGTCATGGAGTATGCGGGTACGATTTGGGCCGTGAAAGATTGAAACAGCCCAAATTTAAATACTTTAAATTAAAAATGACGGCCCAAATATAGCCCAGATACGAAACGACACCGTTTTCGGATGTAAATGGATTCCATTTGAACGAATTTAATTAATTTGCTATGATAAAAAGTAAAATAAAATTAATTTGCAATTTGGCTGAGAAAGGAGAAGAACGATTTTAGCATCGTTCATCGAGATCCAAATCGGCAAATCCTGAGTTGCTTTTTTCAAATCTCTCGTATTGATCAGCTACTTGGAACTCCGGTGACGGATTTGTACAATCCCAGCGGTAATTTCTTCTGATTGTCGGCTAACTTCTTAGATTCTTCTTAAAGTTGCCGCTGGATCAAAGCTTAACTCTTGAATAACCAGTCATGAATCCCTTTTCTTCTGGTACTCGTCTAAGGTAAATTGGATTCTCTTCCCTACTTAGCGAACATAATTGAAAGAAGGATTTGTGGAATTGAGCTCGTTCGTTTTAGGATTGAATTCTGATCATGTGCTTTTAGTATAAAAACATGATTAAACCAAGGAATTTTGTAATCATTTTTCTTACTCCATGTAGTATTGGTTTGAGCATGTTGCTGATGGGAATTTATAGTGGAAACAATTATTGTATATGATTCTGAAGTTATGAGGGGACATGTGGATATGATTCAGGGACATGATCCGTGCCATAAGAGCATGTAAAACAGCTGCGGAGGAGCGTGGTGTTATAAGAAAAGAGTGTGCCGATATCCGAGCATCCATTAATGAAGATGACCCACATGATAGGCACAGGAACCTTGCAAAACTTATGTTCATTCACATGTTGGGTTACCCTACACACTTTGGACAGATGGAGTGTGAACCTTGCAAAACTTATGTTCATTCACATGTTGGGTTACCCTACACACTTTGGACAGATGGAGTGTTTGAAACTAATTGCATCTCCTGGGTTTCCAGAGAAGAGGATTGGATATCTTGAAACTAATTGCATCTCCTGGGTTTCCAGAGAAGAGGATTGGATATCTTGGGCTAATGTTGCTTC
>CM071719.1:2157065-2171907 GCA_036630335.1 Physaria fendleri | reverse complement strand
CATCACATAGGAAAGCACGATGATGTTGCATCTGTTTGGCAGTTCTGAATTCTTAACAGAGTCTCAGATATACGTAGTTGTGTGGAAGTAAGAGAAAATGATTAAATAGATCTCTGATTTTACCTGTGGTTTAACCTCTACGATGTGTTGGCCTCTCTTGACGACAACTGGCTCGTTTGCAAGTACACTCTCAAGATGATCCAGCAGCTCTTTCGCTTGGCAGGATCCAAAGTCTGGATCAGCGTCTTTATGATGCCAAACCAAAGCACTCTCTTTGAACTCTATAGTAGAACCATCAGTTGCGTCCATGTATGATCTCATTACTGGTTCTACCATTGTCTTCCACTCCGTGTCAGCCGATGAGTAACAAGTCTCCCACTCTTTCTTGCTACTCCACCTGAATCCAAATGCAGAACAAGTCTTAGTTTGTTCAGATTTTTGTTAGAAACAGTAACTGAGAGAAACAATAACTATTAGCATTTCGTACCTTATATAATATCCATGTTCAGCTGCTATTCCAAGATTTTCACATGGAGATAGCCAATCACTCAAAGATTCCCATCCTCTTCCACTAACGACAAACACGGTGTTTTTAGGATCCCTACACAGAGATTTCAGAACAGAGAGGACTTCAGTATTAGGGGTTCTGCTAATGGAGCTCTCGTTGTATCACCTTTTCCACAGCTAGGCCTTTGCTTACTCCCTGCATTTAGAAAAAGGAACAGATTTGATCACATAGGAAAGCACGATGATGTTGCATCTGATTGGCACTTCTGAATTCTTAACAGAGTCTCAGATGTAGGTAGTTGTGTGGAAGTAAGAGAAAATGACTAAATAGATCTCTGATGTTACCTGTGGTTTAACCTCTACGATGTGTTGGCCTCTCTTGACGACAACTGGCTCGTTTGCAAGTACACTCTCAAGATGATCCAGCAGCTCTTTTGCTTGGCAGGATCCAAAGTCTGGATCAGCATCTTTATGATGCCAAACCAAAGCACTCTCTTTGAACTCTATAGTAGAACCATCGGTGGCGTCCATGTATGATCTCATTACTGGTTCTACCATTGTCTTCCACTCCGTGTCAGCCGATGAGTAACAAGTCTCCCACTCTTTCTTGCTACTCCACCTGAATCCAAATGCAGAACAAGTCTTAGTTTGTTCAGATTTTTGTTACAAACAGTAACTGAGAGAAACAATAACTATTAGCATTTTGTACCTTATATAATATCCATGTTCAGCTGCTATTCCAAGATTTTCACATGGAGATAGCCAATCGCTCAAAGATTCCCATCCTCTTCCACTAACGACAAACACGGTGTTTTTTGGATCCCTACACAGAGATTTCAGAACAGAGAGGACTTCAGTATTAGGGGTTCTGCTAATGGAGCTCTCGTTGTATCACCTTTTCCACAGCTAGGCCTTTGCTTACTCCCTGCATTTAGAAAAAGGAACAGATTTGATCACATAGGAAAGCACGATGATGTTGCATCTGATTGGCACTTCTGAATTCTTAACAGAGTCTCAGATGTAGGTAGTTGTGTGGAAGTAAGAGAAAATGACTAAATAGATCTCTGATGTTACCTGTGGTTTAACCTCTACGATGTGTTGGCCTCTCTTGACGACAACTGGCTCGTTTGCAAGTACACTCTCAAGATGATCCAGCAGCTCTTTTGCTTGGCAGGATCCAAAGTCTGGATCAGCATCTTTATGATGCCAAACCAAAGCACTCTCTTTGAACTCTATAGTAGAACCATCGGTGGCGTCCATGTATGATCTCATTACTGGTTCTACCATTGTCTTCCACTCCGTGTCAGCCGATGAGTAACAAGTCTCCCACTCTTTCTTGCTACTCCACCTGAATCCAAATGCAGAACAAGTCTTAGTTTGTTCAGATTTTTGTTACAAACAGTAACTGAGAGAAACAATAACTATTAGCATTTTGTACCTTATATAATATCCATGTTCAGCTGCTATTCCAAGATTTTCACATGGAGATAGCCAATCGCTCAAAGATTCCCATCCTCTTCCACTAACGACAAACACGGTGTTTTTTGGATCCCTACACAGAGATTTCAGAACAGAGAGGACTTCAGTATTAGGGGTTCTGCTAATGGAGCTCTGGATCCCTACACAGAGATTTCAGAACAGAGAGGACTTCAGTATTAGGGGTTCTGCTAATGGAGCTCTCAGGAACCAAAGTGCCGTCATAGTCCAAAAATATTGCCCTTCTATCTGTAGTTCTGTATGTCGAGACAATGTGATCGATAGATAACTTCCTAAAACTAGGAGACAGGGACAAAACTCTGAAACTTAACCCAAAACCAATACCCCAACAACGTTTATTATAGTGTTCCATGCATGCCCTCTCCAGATCCTGCATAAAGCTCTTTGCCCAATACCCCACATCATGAGTACTAACATAGTGATAGTGCTTCTCGTGCCTTAATTGCTTCTCAGTCTCACCCATACTGAGGGCCAAATTTACTGCGTCTGCAACAGCATCTACATCCCATGGGTTCACTCTGATCGCACCACTCAATGAAGGCGAGCAGCCAGTAAACTCAGAGACTACAAGCATGCTAGTCCGAGGTGAGTCATGGCTAATGCCCATGGCCTTATCCATCCCTGGTGTCCCTTGCCTGCAAATGATATATTTATATGGAACTAAGTTCATGCCATCTCGTACTGCATTCACCAGGCAGCAGTCTGCCATAGCATAATAAGCAGTCTTCTCATATCGGGGAACAAGACGATCAATCAAGATCACTGGCTGATAACTAGCAGAACCATAGCGCTCATTGATCCTTTTTGCAGTTGAATACGTCTCCCTCTTTGCTTCTTCCACATCCTTGCCGGAGGCCCGGGCTGGGTTCACTATCTGAATCAGGACAAGTTTTCCTCGCAAATGCCAATATGTTTCAAAGAGATGTTCCATGGCTATAAGTTTGAGGCTTATGCCTTTAAAGATGTCCATGTCATCGACACCAAGAATCAACTTTTTCCCCTTAAACTGTTCTTGTATCTCTTTCATTTTTGCTGCAGTTGAAGGCAGATTCAAAACTGATTCCAGCCTACCCATATGGATGCCAACAGGAAGTATCTTGATAAACACCGTTCGACCAAAGTACTCAAGCCCGATGTGCCCGCGTTTGGATTCATAATCAAGGCCAAGCATTCTACTGCAGCATGACAAAAAATGGCGAGCATAATCAAATGTGTGGAAACCAATGAGATCACAGTTCAACAATCCTCTCAGAAGATCATCCCGGACTGGCAAAGTACGGTAGATTTCTGATGATGGAAATGGACTGTGAAGAAAAAACCCGAGCTTGATCCTGTTATACACGGTAACATGTTAGCCACTATAATCTTTCGTTCATGGGAGCTGTTTGAGGAATTAACATCGGAGGATCCATCACCGTAGCCTCCATCAACCTCAGATACGATACCAGGAACAGTCATGACACGAGGAAGAGCTCTCTGCGTTTGAGGAAAGTCCAATAAGTCCCAAGATGCTAAGTCGAGAAAATTTGCACAAGATCTCGACACCATAGAGAAGCAAGCCAAGACGCGTCAAATCACTTTCAAGCGACGAACACTGGAAAAGAAAAAAAAAAATCATTTTCTTGAAATTTACCATTGACATCACCAAAACTAATGAAACAACAACACGAAGACATAAAATCAATCACCATAACAAAACAATGCCACCAAAAGACTATTCAGAAACAAATAGAACAAGACCAAATTCAAATCAAATCAAATAAACTAATCATCATCTGCCACCAAATGCCACCAAAAGACTATTCAGAAACAAATAGAACAAGACCAAATTCAAATCAAATCAAATAAACTAATCATCATCTCACACCAAATAAAGAACAAAATTGAGATTATTGCCACACATACAATACCCAAAACAGCTCAGTAACACGTTTTTACATCAATTAAATCTATACCCAAGAATGAAACAGTTCAAATCTCAACGAAAATCAAAAACGTTTCCTTAAAAACCCAAAGAAGAAAAAAATAATCAAACTTTGATACTCACCTTATCCGAAAATCACTAATCGCCGGCGAAAAAGAAGAAACTTCAATTGTCTTCTTCTAAGAACCTATGAATGAACAAAAGATTTCACGAAAAGGACTCGAGACTCTATACAACATTCGTTATAGAATTTGGATAGAGAGAGAGAGAAAGAGAGAGCATTGAAAGAAAAATTAAATGGGAGATAAGAGCAAATGAACATATCCACGTTTTCTAACGATCTATTTTTCTAATTTTGGCATATAATAATAATAAAATGAAATGACATTATTACCCTTAATCCACATTTTTATTTTTTGGTTTGGTAGATGAGATGATGACCAGATAATGTGGTGGGCCATCTTCTTTTTCGGCTAAAACAAATGAAAATTAATTTATCTTTAAATGACTTTTAATTTTGTGTATTTAATTATACGATTATGAGATCTCATCAAACATTACTGTCTAGGGTCGTATATTGGTGGTATGACTCTACTTTTATTAACTTTTCAAAAAATTATATTTTTATTTGAGTATATCGTTTACGAGTTTATCCAAACTTTAACCAAAGAAAAATCTAAATCGATTTATTTGCCGTAAACATGACTCTAACAAAAATTGAATCCTAGTACCAAATCATTTGTTTTTTCACCATATAATACGCAATAATTATAAATAAATACTAAATATTTGATTTTTAAGAATTGTCACATATACTAAAAAATAACAATTGTTTAATTAATGACTATATTTATTCTGTGGATATTAATATTTTTTATGATTTGGTTTGAGTTGATTAATTACGTTTATTTATTTTGAAATATATAATGATAACAAAAGTTTGAAAAAAAAACTCTAGAAAATTAATTTTATGGGAAAAAATGTAGAAAATAAATTATTGAAACACAAAGATAGTACACTATATTTATTTTAACAATGCATGCATCATGCTAAGATTTCTATATAATTTTACTCACATAATCAGAAAAATAATACATATTTTTGGAGTGTAAAAATATTTATATGTATACATCTTAGATCCTTTTTTTTTTTACATGTACATTAAAAAATTATATCCCAAAGTTTGGATAACATCAAGCCGACACTTTTTAATCCAATAAAACAAAAGATTTATACAAGCAAAGAATATTGCATCAAGTTGTCCCGTAAATTTTAAGTTCAATTTTAATCCAATAAAACAAAAGATTTATACAAGCAAAGAATATTGCATCAAGTTGTCCCGTAAATTTTAAGTTCAAGTTATGTATTTTTTTTTATAACTATTTCAATTGTTTGTATTAAATATAATTTTGCAATATATGAAAGAAATAGTTCTAGAAGATAGCATAGTTTTACAGCTCTACAAAGTGCAAGTAACGTTTGAAGAAAACAATAATCATAACCCGTTGGCAAAAATATAAATAAAACCATTGGTCAAAAGAAACTAAACTTCTACACACGATCTTGAAGACTGTATCCATATAGATGAGATGATTTGAATCAATCTTCTTAACCGTTTTTAATTAGTTAGAATTATCTTTGTCTTACTAAAAAGTCTTAGATAAAGACATAAAAAAATGGCACAAACATTATCGGGAATGCACCATGCATATACATTAACTATAGTTAAAGAAGAAGTCATTATTAAAATTAAAAACTTTGACCAAACAAAGATACGTAAAACATGTAAGCACACATTAATTATCGTTATGTATTTATTTGATTATTAATATAAAAAAAAAAGGACAACACGCGGGTTTCAGGGTGACCTTTCAAACTTCCAAAGGACAAAACAGCATTAAGATTGTCATTTAAGTATATTAATTATGTCTTAATTGACGATAATGTCCTTTAATGGTTCGAATGTAAGTTCTGTGTTTTGTTTTCACGTTGTTTAGGAAGACAACGAGGATTGGGTTGGTGATTGGATCCTAATCAGGACCAATTAGGTTTTGACCCGGTATATTTACTTTTATCATCCGTCTTCGACCCGGTATCCGATTCAACTTGCTATGGAAATTTATTATCCCATAAAAATTGAATTTTTGTATTGATATTTTTCAACTATATGCTTTGTTGTTGTTATCCAATTTGTAAACTAAATACATATTTGAATTAAGCAAGGTGACCATTGGTTTAGAGTAACTTTATAAATAAGTTTGTAAATTTTTTCAGGTAATTTTAGTAATGGACATTTGGTAATATCCGATGAAATATTACCTTATCTAATCCAATAAAAATGGTTTCAAATCTGATCGGTATAAGACATGTATCCGATCAATAAAATTAATTTTACATTTCAGTATCTGACTTGAATCCCAAATCCGAATATACCGATTATATTTGATATTATGGTTTAATAATATAAATGTCATTAATTTATATCGGATAATAACTTAATAACACAAATGTATTAGAGTGGGACATGAATAAGATTATTACTATAAAGGTTTTTAAATTAATAATTAATAACATAATTTGATTAGTTCAATACTATTACAAGATTCAGTGTTAAAACAACAGAAGAAAAAGAAATTTATTAGAAGAAAATTTAAAATTTAATTAAAGATTTTTTATTTATTAGTTTGTTGAATCAGAAACAAAATACCTGATGAAAAACCGATATGATCCTAAATAAGATATTGGCAAAATTTCTAAAATTTGGAGCTATCCGAATTTTGAAAAATTTGATCCAAATTTGGTCCGATGATCCGAACCCTAGACCTCCGGGTAGTAATAGATTTCCGATTTTTTAAAAGTTTTAGACCTATTAAAACCGACGTTAAAAAAACAGTTAAATGTGACGAGACGGTGCAGGTCAGTTGGTATCGCGCCGCACCATCCGACCAAAAGGTCATGGTTCGAGGCACCAAAATGGAAACACTTAGAATGGCTTAAAAAAACAGTTAAATGTTTTAGAAATTTGGATATTACCGGGAATATAATTATTTGAATTTCAATTGGGACAAGTCGGCCATTTTTGAGTCATAAATGGTATCCAACCAAAAGTCAAGTCCATGACAACCCTCGCGCATGGGTGTAGTGACACGTGTAAATCAAAGCTGTAATTCTAAGAAAATTTTGTACCTTTTGGAAAGCAAGGCACGTGGGGCATGAGTGGGGGGTCTTAGTAGTAAACAGGCGAATGATCATTAGACACGTAATGAGACTCAGTCTGAGAGGACCCTGATGATGTATGTAGGACCTTAGCTAAAATGACTCATCTTGGTTCAGAATGTTTCCCCAATGGATAAGAGAATCAATGTGGTGGTTTCAGGGAGATGATCCCATTTATAATCCTACCAATGAGGACGACACGTTATATTAAGACTTTATGAATAGGGTAGATTCCAGAAGACAATGCTTACAAACCAAATCCATTTGGGCCATTGGCCATTGATCTTCACTTTTCTGTGAAAAAGAAGATTCCAGAAGACAATGCTTACAAACCAAATCCATTTGGGCCATTGGCCATTGATCTTCACTTTTCTGTGAAAAAGACCCTCAAGTCGGCTGTTTTATGCATCTTGGATATAGAGATTTATGTGTGGAAGAATTTGTGAGGTTGAGAACAAGCCCAAACCTCGTGCTTGTCTGAGATCAGTTCAAAGTATAATTCTTCAAACACATGGTAAGAAAAGCAATTCTTCAAACACATGGTAAGAAAAGCAGAAATGTTCTAAATTTCTCAACTTCATAGCAAAAGCATAAGAAATATTTGCTACTATGTAAACGTGTGCGATGCTAAAAGAAGACATAGTCGCTTTTGCAAGCTCTTGCAATGTGTTACAGAAAGATAAGTAAAACAACAGACCATTCTAAAAACGGTGCAAAATAAGAAAGAAAGCTTTTATTTTGATAGATTGAACGACTCTCAAGATTAGTTTCGCTTCCCCTTTTCAATTGGCTTTTGAGTCAATTACCTTCTTGGCAAAAGAAGGCAAGCAAAATGCTGCTGAATGAATCTGAAATCCAGAATAGATGAGCTAAGGATTTGACTGTCTAGATCGTATGAAATGGTATACCGAGAGACTTTTTGTTTCTTACCTCGGCATTGTAAAACTTCAAGGGTCTATTTGATTTGCTGGAGCTCTCATCAATTGGGTTCAGTGGGTGTTTGAAGTCAACATCAGGTCCCTCAGTTGAACAGAGCATAAACCCAATAACACCACTGACCATGTGAAGCCACAAGCTTTCAGCTTGAGTACACATAACTCCACCAGGACGAAGAGCTCTAGCTACAGATTGGAAGAAGGGTTTCTCGAATAGCTCTTTTGCAGGACCTTACACACAATAGAAAGCAAAGAAGGGTTTCTCGAATAGCTCTTTTGCAGGACCTTACACACAATAGAAAGCATAGCAATAAGGAAGAGCTGCTTTTTGGTTTTGTTCAACATAACTATGGTTTCTGATGAAAAATATGATGGTAGTAATTACCGATTGGATCTGATGAATCAACAATAACTGCATCATATGATCCTTCAGCAGCTGCATCATATGATCCTTCAGCAGCATTCTTTAAGAAAGCAACCCCTGCCATGATCCACCAACCGAACAGTTTTGAAAAAATATATACCACCCAGGAATAACAGTGGAGAAACAAGCAGGCTCCTTTGTCTGATCTCCATTTCCCGTCTCCATGGAAGCGACGTCCCCGTTAACCTCCTCTTCTCTCGGTCTCTTTAAATCAGCGGCGGAGTATTCTTTAGCATCCATGGCTGCTGTTCCAAGAGAAAGTGAGAAATGAGAGAGAGAAAGTAGGGTTTTTTGTGGGGTTGTGAATTTGGTGTGAAGCGAAACGGAAGATATATAAGGAGGAGAAGAAATCGATATTCGGCGTAACAATGAAAATATCATTTCATTTATTATTATTTTATTTTCTCAATGTAAGCAAAATTTTGGGTAATTATTGTGTGATGATAATCCTACTTTTTTGCCTCGAATATATCGTTTCTTCTTTTTAAAGCTTTTTTGTTTTTTTATTATTTATAACAGTATCATTTTTGTTTGGCTTTTTATGTCTTTTTTGATTCTTGTCTAATAGCCCAATATAAAAAAACACACTCATACTCTTATTAGTTTCATTGATGTTTTAATCGTTTTTACTTGGTGTATATATGAACTTGACTAATAACAAATACTAATACATGAATGATCTAAATCTCTCTATAAGCAGTGGAATCTGGAAAGCCTTGTGTGATATGGTTCAAGGATTCTTCAATTTGATTATAAATGGCAAAATGTTTCCACATAACTACATAGTGTTTCAGAAAGTGCTGGTATTGTACCATCGCCAATGACAAGGTTTACGCGAGGATCCTCGTATCCAATTGCTACATCAGGAAAATATTGCTTAGACACCTGAAAGTTACCAGTATATGGAAACAAGTTAAACTAAAATACATATTGAAAGTTTTATACTCTGAAAACAAGGCATTGAAAACAAGGCATTGATCGAAATAGAGATGGAGGAAAGGTGAAAAGTAAGTGAGACTGAGCACTCACGTCAACCACCATTTTATCAATTTCACAAATGTCAATCTGCTCAACAGAAGCATGGCGTGCAACTTCACGCAGGACACCTCCATCTCCTCCTCAGATAACCAAGACCTATGGAAGAGTTAGAAAGGCATTGATCAAATACACTCTTACCCATAGCTTTACCGGCTAAAAGCCAAAATACAGCATTTTTAGTAACTCCACTTAATCATAACCCAAAATACTTAGATTACCCATTCTAATATCTAGGATTAAAAGTAACTTTGAATTAGAGAAGTTTTGATTAACTACATCTTCTCTAACCAATCCCCTGTAACAAGAAGCCAGCTAAACATACAGAATAAAGTAAATTGGGTTCTCTTACTTTGCCAGATAAGAACGTGGGACAGCGTCCCTTTTTTTCTATCAAAGTTTGTACATAAAAGGAATAAATGTTGATCATCTTTCTAACTTTTCTCTAGTGGACAATCTTATCACCACCCTGTAGTGTAATCATTTACACCAGCTCAATTAGTTTCTATATTCACATCTGATAAAAGGAACTCTGGTTGCTCCATAAGTAATGATTTAGTCATCCTACTTTTGATTACCTAAACTACACACACCTGACACCACCCAAAAAGCAATAAAGGTCACACTATTTGTGCAGACAGAGAAGATACTGATCTGGCAAAGGAATTGAGCTAAATGGTTGTAAAAGGATTAACTTTACCTTCTTAGGGTTAGGGATACTCTTACCCATAGCTTTACCGGCTAAAAGCCAAAATACAGCATTTTTAGTAACTCCACTTAATCATAACCCAAAATACTTAGATTACCCATTCTAATATCTAGGATTAAAAGTAACTTTGAATTAGAGAAGTTTTGATTAACTACATCTTCTCTAACCAATCCCCTGTAACAAGAAGCCAGCTAAACATACAGAATAAAGTAAATTGGGTTCTCTTACTTTGCCAGATAAGAACGTGGGACAGCGTCCCTTTTTTTCTATCAAAGTTTGTACATAAAAGGAATAAATGTTGATCATCTTTCTAACTTTTCTCTAGTGGACAATCTTATCACCACCCTGTAGTGTAATCATTTACACCAGCTCAATTAGTTTCTATATTCACATCTGATAAAAGGAACTCTGGTTGCTCCATAAGTAATGATTTAGTCATCCTACTTTTGATTACCTAAACTACACACACCTGACACCACCCAAAAAGCAATAAAGGTCACACTATTTGTGCAGACAGAGAAGATACTGATCTGGCAAAGGAATTGAGCTAAATGGTTGTAAAAGGATTAACTTTACCTTCTTAGGGTTAGGGATAGAACGGATTAACTTTACCTTCTTAGGGTTAGGGATAGAACACAATGGAAGATGAGTGATCATTTCTTGATAAGCACATTCGTCTCTTTCAGTAAGTTGGATAACTCCATCCAAAACCAAAACTTTCCCATATGTCGCAGACTAAAAAACAACAAAAATATAATTTCAAAAATCATACATAAAAAAAGAGTAATGATGCAATTATCACAAACAAAGTGATTGTTCTTTTTGTTACCTGGAAAACAATCACATCCTGATAATCTGATTTTCCTTGAAACAAAACTTTCTCAACCTTCAAAGAGTGTGCTTCACCTGCATCTCAAACAATAATAATATAAAAAAATTGAAACAAAACTTTCTCAACCTTCAAAGAGTGTGCTTCACCTGCATCTCAAACAATAATAATATAAAAAAATCAGATTTTTAATTCAAAGATCTATCCTTTTTGATTAAATAGTACACAGAGCAGCTTAATACCACCCAGGAATAACAGTGGAGAAACAAGCAGGCTCCTTTGTCTGATCTCCATTTCCCGTCTCCATAGAAGCGACGTCGCCATTAACATCCTCTTCTCTCGGTCTCTTCAAATCAGCGGCGGAGGATTCTTTAGCATCCATGGCTGCTGCTCTACGAGAAAGTGAGAAATGAGAGAGAAAAAGTAGGGTTTTTTGTGGGGTTGTGAATTTGGTGTGAAGCGAAACGGAAGATATATAAGGAGGAGGAGAAGAAATCGATATTCGGCGTAACAATGAAAATATCATTTCATTTATTATTATTATTTTATTTTCTCAATGTAATCAAATTTTTGGGTAATTATTGTGTGATGATAATCCTACTTTTTTGCCTCGAATATATCGTTTCTTCTTTTTAAAGCTTTTTTGTTTTTTTATTATTTATAACAGTATCATTTTTGTTTGGCTTTTTATGTCTTTTTTGATTCTTGTCTAATAGCCCAATATAAAAAAACACACTCATACTCTTATTAGTTTCATTGATGTTTTAATCGTTTTACTTGGTGTATATATGAACTTGACTAATAACAATACTAATACATGAATGATCTACTCTCTCTATAAGCAGTGGAATCTGGAAAGCCTTGTGTGATATGGTTCAAGGATTCTTCAATTTGATTCTGAGCTTTCTAGTGATATTTGATGCTTTTGAATGGGCTGGCCATCTAGTGTTATCACTAGACTGTTCTGCTTCAACCCAGTTTACAANTGAACCAATTTGCAGCTTCTTTCTCTATCTCTTTAACCAATCTCGCTGTGTTTCCTAACCCGGAAAGTTGAGCTGTTGGGTTCTTGTTTTCGTCGTTTGATCTCAATTGCTTTGGATTATTCTGCTGCTTCTGGACAGTTCTTCTCTTTGTTATTGTTGTTTTGTCCTGATCAGTAGAGTTATGTTGGATTTCGTTTAGTATCGATGATGCTCCATCTTCAGATTTGTTCTCAGTAGTAGCAGCTGCTTCCATGGAGGTAATTTCATTCATTGTTTCATTCTCTCAATGCCTGAAGAGCTATCTTCTGAGCTGTCTCTCGCTGTTGCATAGCTTCCTGTGCAAAGATACAAAGATATCTCTCAGTATCACCAAAAAGACTATATAACCATTGAATCTAAACATTCAATTTTTATACAAACCTTGCTCAGTGTGCTAAGTCTTCCTGGTAAACTCAGACACTTCTCTGGTTTCTCCAACTTATTACTATACTTTGGAGAAGCTAGCTTTGAGGTAGACTTTTGAGCTTCTCTTTCATCTTCCAACAAAGCAGCTGTAGTTGCTCTTCTAGTGCGCATACTCGGAGGTGGTGATTCGCTTTTCTTTGCCTACAAAATCATTGTTAAATCTCTTTACTCTCTCCACAAGAATCTTTATGATTAAGCCAATAGAGCAAAATGTACCTACAGAGGATTTAAAAGGACTAAGAAGAACAGAAGAAACAGAGGAGCAAAATGTACCTACAGAGGATTTAAAAGGACTAAGAAGAACAGAAGAAACAGAGTTCTTCGCCATCATGTCTCTATCACAAACACTTCTGCTTCTCGGAAACTTTGAAGTGGGTGGAACAACACAGCTCTTCCTCATCATTGTAGCTGGACTCTCTCCTTTAAGATCCGACATTTTCGCCAGAAGCCCTCCACCATAAGAGCATCTAACTCCACTTGGTGATCTCCCTCTTGTCATCACCATAGGAGACGCCATCCCAAATCTACCAGGATTAGGCCTATCTTTCGCCGGCGTACACTGATCAAAACACAAAGGCACAGGCTTTAACACAAACGGAGACGAAACATCACCGTTTTGACCCCAAGACCCTCTTCTAGGTCTCGAACCAGACTCTTTCTCATTCTTTCCTCTTGTACTCATCAATGGCTCAGGAGTTCCAAGCAGAGGATGCCGTCCTGGAATCGGTCTAGCACCTTTGATGATAGGAACAGGAGTCCCTGGATCGAGCCGATCAACGTAGATAAACTGACCTAATTGCATCTTGTTGCTTAAAACAACGTCGTCTTGATCTGGAGGAAGGCTAACGTAGATTGAATTTGATGAATCAGAGACTTTTATTAAGAAACCTTGTTTGGGTAAAAGATTCTTCTCATCAAGATCGACGGGGACGATATCCGTGACCTGTAATAAAGAGCTTCTGTGTTCTCCGGTAGGTTTAACTCCAGTTTTCATACCATCGAGAAGCTTCTGAAGGACTCCGGGGGCTAAAGCCGCCATTGCCGTCGTGTTTCAAGATCGAGAATTTATGACTCAAATGAGAAAATCAAACAAAATTCAAGAAATGAATATAGATTGAGACGAGTAGGGTTTCAGAATCAGATAAGAAGAGGATTGATATTACCGTTTTAAAAGAACAAATTAAGATTTTTTTTTTTCTTTTTTTACTCAGCCATGGAGAGCCAACGGTAGGTAAGTAAGTAGTACTTGATGATGATGAAAGAGGAAACAAATGATTAAAAATAAAAAACTAAACTTTCTTTTTTAATAAATAAGAAAAAGTTTAGGATTTTTTGAACGTTGTGTGAGCAACGGTCGAATTTGATGGTCGATATCCGTGACCTGTAATAAAGAGCTTCTGTGTTCTCCGGTAGGTTTAACTCCAGTTTTCATACCATCGAGAAGCTTCTGAAGGACTCCGGGGGCTAAAGCCGCCATTGCCGTCGTGTTTCAAGATCGAGAATTTATGACTCAAATGAGAAAATCAAACAAAATTCAAGAAATGAATATAGATTGAGACGAGTAGGGTTTCAGAATCAGATAAGAAGAGGATTGATATTACCGTTTTAAAAGAACAAATTAAGATTTTTTTTTTTCTTTTTTTACTCAGCCATGGAGAGCCAACGGTAGGTAAGTAAGTAGTACTTGATGATGATGAAAGAGGAAACAAATGATTAAAAATAAAAAACTAAACTTTCTTTTTTAATAAATAAGAAAAAGTTTAGGATTTTTTGAACGTTGTGTGAGCAACGGTCGAATTTGATGGTGGGTCTCTTTTTAAATCGTATTCGTAACTATTTTATTGATTATTATAATTATAATTTAGTTTTGTTTGGGCCGGGTATCTTCTTGATTTTATTATGTGCCTATTATATGATTTAAAATCTTAATTGCAATTAAGCTACAAAATTAATACCAAATTAACATTTTATTTTGACTGCCATATTATTTTTTGAAGTTTTTAACTAGTGAAATAAACTAAATTTTCAGTTTCCCATACCAAAAAAGATAAATCATTTTTTTCTATTAGTACCATTCAAGAGCTACCAAATTGTGTTGTTTTATGTCTATGTAGATTTGGTACCTCGCTAGTAACTAAACGTGAGCATTTTTTTTTTTTGTCAATGGATGTGGTGAGCATTTATGATGAAATGGATGTGGTGAGCATTTATGATGAATTTTTCAAAATAGTTACCATTTTTAAGGAACAAAAGTATTTGAATGAGTGTCCCCAACTATTTTCTCATATTTATTACTATTCTTTAAGATTTACATG